>JAIVFH010000251.1:0-39014 GCA_025765595.1 Obelidium mucronatum | reverse complement strand
TTCCAGTCGATTACCCAAAAACTCCGCCTCTGGTTCATTTCCATTCTTGGACTTACGGGATGGGCAGAATTAACCCCAACTTATGAAGGTATTACAAAGAAAATGTTTTGCATTGCATTATTCTGACCCTCGCTATTGCCTCTTTTTTTGTAAGATGGAAAAGTCTGTCTCTCTCTACTTGGGGCACATGGACAACGTCACACCCCTCCGAATCCTGGAACCCAACGAAATCAAAACCTCCTCCAACTATTTATATCCCTGCAATCACTGTCCTCACACGGAACCATATTTCAACGAACCCGGGTTTGAACGACAAATCGGGACCCCGGAAGGGGAACGTCAAACAGCCACATGTACAACGAACGCGTCTACCTGATTGTGTTGAAAAGTGTTGAGCATGTCATGAAGGAGTTGTTGGACGGGTTTTTGAAGCGAGAGATTGGGTATCATTTTTTCCGGTTGGGGTGTGGTTGAGGAAAGAAGCTGTTGGAGCGTGGGAATGAGATTGTTTGATAGGAGTCTACTTGGAGCTGGCGATGGCGTTGGTGAGGGTGGTGGTGGTGGTGGTGGTAGCGGCAGTGGGGTTGGTGAGAGAATTGGAAGTTCTGAGGAGATTGGGGATCGCGATGGGTTTCCATCTTGTCTGTTTCGAGTGGGTGTCTCAAGTTGTTGAAGGTTTTTGCATGTCTTTTTTTTGGATTAGTCTACGCGGCTTTGTGTTTTTTTTTTTTTTTTTGGTTTCTAATCGAATTTTTTCTTTCAGATGCGGTTGGAATCCTTGGCAAAGTTTGAGACTGAAAAAATGGCTGCGTAATATGCATCGATTTACAAAGATTAGTTTAAAAAAATACATGACTTAATTGCACTTTCATTGGAAATTTTGATTCAATACAACATGTTTATTTTTTGACAGTGCATGCATACGGGAAAGCAAGAAGGACAAAACAACAAAAAGCTTAAACTCAACAAATTGGAAGCATGGGAGGGTGTTATCGAGGTCATTCAGGGGGTGGTGGAATAATAGTTCCACCATGAGTATTGAAAAAAATTGTCAAGATTGCAGCACCCACCACATCTTATTTAATGTGCTTGCTTGCAACATCGCATAAAAGGACACTACGAGTACGAGAAATTTTGGGTGCGAATGATGTGCTTTTGTAGGACGCTCGTTCGCCGTTTACAAGACAGTGAAGGAAAAAGTCGCGAGAGACAGCATCTTTTCCAAAGATTGGTGGATCGGGGATTTCAGGAATGAATGCTGGGACGCCTTGTTTAACTGCGCAAACGAACCTATGAAACTCTTGTCAGACAAGACCAATATATTCGGGAGGGGATTCAAAGTAACCTGTATCCGTCCCCTTCTGGTCTCACAAAAGCCAATATGTGATTTTGATGGGAGGAAATCGTGGATAATTGGAATTGCTCGTCAGTGTCTTGGAATACAATGACGACAATATCATTTCCAAGATGACGTTTTCGTTCAAGCTACCAGCACAATAAATAAAAGATTATTAAGCTTCCAATACAATCATTATTTTGTCGAAATCGCTTACTTGTTGTTTATCTTTTTCATTGTATGGAAGAAGTGTTGAAACATGAAACATGATTTCATATCCCTGCCATTTCGTATATACTCCATGAGTTCCGGTTTGATTTGCTATATTAACAAAGATGAGTAACTGTGTGGAGTAAAGCTTCAGGGCTCACTCACTTCCTGATACATCTAGACCAGCTCGGTATCCCTTCCAACCCCGCAACTCGATTGTTTCCCCCAAGAAAGACAAGAATTGTTTAAATGCTGGTGATGAAGTTTCTATTCGAGAGGGAAAACCTCAAGGATGAGTACATATGTTGAATGGCCGCGTTGTTTGTTCATACCATGGCGATTGGCCATCATTTCTGCCTCTGTTGTCTGTCCCGCCATACAATACCCAACTCCAAATTTATAACTTCGAATCACTTGCCGCTCTTCCATCGACAGCAATTCGTTGGCCAGTCCCGGAGTCTTCACAAGAGTCAATGACCTAGCTGGAATTCCGCTCGAAAATGCGCTCATTAGATTCTCCACTTTCGGCCCCAGCTTGAATAGTTTTCTGTGCGCGCTTTGATAGACAGCACTGGCTTCTACAGTCAGCCGCTCTGAGCCTTCGATGGAACGAACAAGAGCTTTGTAAATATTCCCGTCTTGGATCACTGAGATTGCGAGTGGTCCTTTTGTTGATTCAAGAGCGAGATAGTTGTCGTGTGCTGCAGTGCGTTTTGGGGGGCTGTATGGTTAGTTGCACTCCGAGAGGGATTCTTTTTTTGCCTCACGTTTTCCAAAGAAGTTTTCCCGGTACCAGATGATATCCTTCTCACACTCTTGCAATAAGCTTTCATGAACACCCGTGATTTTTGCACTCGGGTTGTTTTGAAGAGGACGAAAGTCCGAGTTCCCAACAACGACTGACATTTTCTATCTGATTTTTAAACTGATCCTATTCTTGTATGGTTTTTCCTTATTTTTTCCGCCGTGTATGTACGATGTCTTCCAAAACGCGATGAATAACGTCTATTGAGGCCGGCCAAGTGGATGGTGAGGAAGGTGTTTGAGGTTTGCGAAAAAAAAGACTTCCTTTGTCCCCCCCCCAAGATTCTTTTTGCCTTTTTTTTCCATTGTTCTCTTGATCCCAGCCAATCAAGTCATGATCACAATTTTTTACATATGTTTTATTTGGTCGAAAGGTGGAGGGGGGAGAATGATCTGGCTATCTTCACAAGTTTCTAGTTTCATTTCCCATCTCTGGAATTCATAAGGCGGCTCAAGATTACTTCTTCGCGTCCATCGCATTCAAACAGTGTGCTTAAAATTCTAAATATACGTATGTATCCTTGTGAATCAGAAACGGCCATGATTCCAGCGTTCGCTGGGTTGAAAGCTAGGTCAGAAACAGGGGACGCAGATTTCTGGTTTGTGGTATTCTTTGTTGTAGCGGGTATAGAGACTACTGGAAGATGCTTATTTTGCTGAGGAGTCCCGTGAGAAAAAAATACACGCATATTTAGATAACGATTGAGGGGTTTCGTGATAACAGACCGAAATGTTGAAGAAGTACAGCATTCCATCATGACTTCCAACGGCGAATACAGTGGCTTTATGAGGAGACCAAGAAACGCTTGTTAGTGGCGCACATGTAGTCGATGGTTGCCATGTGGCTAAAGCGCCGTGCGTCTAAGTTCTTGTCAGTTGTTTATGACCACTTGAAAAAAAAAATAGAAAAACCTTGATCTTATGAAGCATTCGAATGATCCCATCGCTTCCACATGATAAAATAATATCTCTGATAAAAGGAGATGTGGTTAGTCCAGTAACTGCGCCAATGTGCGGAACTGGTGTGAATCCAGATTGAATTCCGTTCACATAAGCCAGCTTCGCGTCTATTCAAATGATTGTCAAAAATTAATTCATCGTAATTAATTTGTGAACCTTTCTCTCCCTTTTTCGGGCTGAGGCTTCCGGTATCATTGAATCCTGGGGCACTAGCCAAATTGCATTTAAAAACAAATCCGGGTTCAGTACCGATGACAAAACACGCAGGATCTTCTTTGAAACCAGTAATGCAAGTTGCTTATAGTAAAAGAGAATAAGCTGCAGTAATGTGTCACAAAGGGAGACGAACCTCCTAGTGCAGTATCGAGAACAAAAGCCTTCCTGTTCTCAAAAGATGCAAGCATGTTATGTGGAATATTTGCAGTGGAAAGTTGCGCGCCGCATTTTGGGCGAGAGAGCTTTAGATCGTGATGCTGTGGAGACCATACTAAAATCCGACCATCTGTTCCTGTGGACACAAGCTAAAGAAAGTAAGGAAAATGGGGTGAAGCATTGCTTGAGAGTAACCAACATCAAACTGATTAACTCTTGGTCCTGGACTCCAAAACACCTTGACGACAGGGTCTTGATGAGAATACTCGTTCATTTTCGAAGTCATGACAACAGGATCGTCTTTTTCATTCATGTTCCATATAATTATTTCCCCTTGATATGTTCCACCAGCAACAATATTCGGAGAATCTGGATGAAATGCGATAGATGTAAGACATGTCTGGAAGGATGATTTGAAAAGTCGGCGTTTAAAAAAAGCAACTGGGTTTTTATGTTTAACTCACGGTCGTTTCAACAGCAAATGATGCTATATCTGGATTAACTTCTCGTAATCCCAAGGACCAGGCACAGAAGTGACCTTTGTGAGTGCACCAACCCTGGTGCATTGAGTGCCCATACGCAGCGCCTATCATAGATCCGGTTTTATTCCACGCGATTTGCATGCAAGAGAGTCCTTCTTCTCGTTGGAAATGAGATAGAGTATGTAAACATGAGATTGTGTCTATCTGATCGTCCCATTTGACGGAGTAGCCTAAATTCAGCCCAAATCAATTATTTTCCGCGCGCTTATAAGCTTTTACCGTCGAATGCAGTTGATTTGATGTTCTTCATGAGTTCCGTTGACATTAGCGATTCGGCTTTTGACAAGAACGACACCAAAGACTCGTGATTATATTTTTGCAACAATTTGAGGCTCTTTTGCTGGGTATCCTCAGTTTGTATCTTTTTTTTCGATTCTCCTGGTTACTTATGGTTGACCTGTCAATCTGACGCGATTATCACCTCTTTCTCTGCTAGGCGGATGGACATTGCGCCATGGTCCTCGAAGCTAATTCTTTCGGTTTGACAAGCTCCGTTGGCAAACCCCGATGCGCGAGTGCGGCTTTTCCAGGTGGATTCGGCATTGATTGAACGAGGAGCAAAATCTGAAAACATTTTTATTACTTATACAACAGCAGCTTCTCTCTTAATTCCATCGGAAAAACATTCTCTTTTCGGAAATAGCTTCGCAGCCAATTCGGTTCCTTCTTTGAAATTCGTTGCTGTACACCGTGAAGAGCCATTGCAATCAGATGTTCATCTCGCCCTTTCGATTTCATATAATCAGCTATAATTCTGTCTTCCATCGCATCAGCGCTTTGGTGTTCCAACAGTATTTTTAGCAGAATGGCGACAACGATTCCAGTCCGATCTTTGCCGGCTCGACAGTGCAAAAGAATTGGGACTTCAGCCAACGCAATTTGCTGGAAGGTTACAGCCAGCCATTTTCGAACCTCCTCTTGTGTTGTGTCGTATTTTTCAATCTTATTGGCAATGGGACAATGTATATAAGTGCAGCCTTGAAAAACTTGGTTGTCTGGTTCCATCCTCAAGTTGATGATTGTTCGGGGATTTCCGATGGATGTTAAATCCGAGAATCTCGGATCTGCTGATCGATAGAGCACTCTAGGGCGTATCAGCTCTGGGAAGGACTCGGCAACGTCAGAAAAGTTATCACACATTTTTAGCACCAATTCTGTATGGTTAAGCAACTCAGTCTCGAAACATTAAAAAAAATGGATACTCAAGTAAAAAGAAATTAAGTCGAAAACAAATAAATGCTGTTTGAACTTAAATTTTCGGACTTGGCACTGGGCCACAATCAGCCACTCACTGAACATTAAAATGCACGGTTAAAAACGCTGAGCTCAGGCAAAAAAAGGTACTTAGAACAATGAAAACGCCATCGCTTTCATCAACTGTGCATCCCACTCAGCACCTGATCGTAGAGGTTCGCCATTCTTTCCTCACCCCGAAACAAGGTAGCTAAACCTTCATTTAGATTACTACTTCCCCAAACAACCATCGAATCAGTGAGTTTGAGATTGATCTCAGCATTTATCATTCGGATGCGCTGGGACTATCTGCAGTGGTGCATGAAACGGCCACCACCTGGATGCAAGATCTTGATTGTACGTAATACCCAAAGATCATACCAAAATTAACGCCGCATTATCTGCCTCTCTCTCTCTCTTATGAATGCAGTTAAAATTTCTTTGGTTCCACCACAATCCAAGTCCACAGTCAACGTATTCAAAGTCACGGTCGACGAGCCGATCCAAGATAACGTATTTGCAATTGCTTTGAATAATGCGAATTGCAAAGAGTGGCAGATTGATAGTATTGTTATCAAACGTGACGAGAATTCCGAGGGATGGTATTTCCCCATCTATTCCTGGATCGCTCAAGGGGAACGCCGCTTATTTTTTTGCGGTGTAAGATCTTTTTTTTTAACTTTTAACACGAAAGACGCATTCTTCTGTTTAACCAATATTTCAGGTTGCAACTTCTGTTGACGCTAACTTGCCAACTAAAATTCTCGAATTGAGAGAAGAAGACAGTTCTTTTTGGAAGAAAATGTACACACCCATTGCACTACGGAGGAATTGCCAATGTTACTCGCACTGCGGACATACCACTGGTTTTTCATTTCTGGTTTCTGAGTAGAAGACAAAACAAATCACACGTATACATTATCGCGACGCCGACTTTGTTTGGGCATTGTCGTAACTCTTAGGGTTAGGCATGCGGGATATCGAGGCGACGCGAGGGTTTGATACGGGGGAGCGGGATTTCATGGACCTGGCGCCAATGTAATATAATTAGAATGTGATAATAAACATGACTGCTACGAATTAAACAGTTGAGTACAAATGTCCAGATAAAATCGTTCAATACGTTGAAACGAGTCTTGAAGAGCGATATCGGGTGCCATTCCTTCCTGGGGACCTACGTTTGTCTGCAAACAAAAGCTGCTTCACACTTTTGAATGTTTTGGAATCGAATCTTGTTGAAGCCACCACCAGCCAAAGCAACCCGCACCAGATCCTTCGCAACATTTCGATTTGCAATGAACCACTTGAAAGACGAAACTTCTCCATATCTTCTTCAGCACAAGAACAATCCAGTTGAATGGTGAGTGTTGTTGGGAAGAAGTCTGTCAATCTCAAAATCATGTCATTACCAGGTACCCTTGGGGCTCTGAAGCCTTCCGCGTCGCCAAAGAACTCACAAGGTGATTCGATTCATTTCGCAGTCTGGCGACAGATAGATTGGAATCCTGAATTCTGGTGTGTGTAGCCGATCCTTCTCTCGGTTGGCTATTCAACATGCCACTGGTGCCACGTAATGGCCCATGAATCGTTTCGAATCAAAAGAAATTGCAAAAGTCATGAATAAGTACTTTGTCAATGTGAAAGTCGATCGGTTGGTGTTGGGCTTTGGTTAGTGACTTACTAAAGGGATTTTGAAATCACGAATTCAACTTTAGCGAGGAACGACCAACTGTAGACAAGATGTATATGGTAAGTTTTACTTCTACAGTCTGATTTCTTGCTAAAAGCTTACCGAAAATAAAAATAAAATAGCATATGTGCAAGCACTAACTGGACGAGGCGGTTTGGCCAATGACTGTGCTGCTTACTCCTGACTTGAAGCCATTTTTTGGTGGAACGTACTTTCCACCAGTTTCAACGCATGGTACAGCCAGGGATTTCCTGATTTACTCAAGTTCTTTGGTGAAAAGTGAGTCAGAAAAGGGGGAATGTTTTAGTCAACTCATCCAAAAAAAATTTCAGATGGATTGCAGATGGACCCGAAATCATTCAATCAAGTGAAGAAGATTTCCAAAAGCTGCGTAAAGTAGCGCAGTCATCCACTACTTCGTCGATCTCTGTCGAAACTGTTCCGCCGTTTGCCTTTCCTTCCAAAACGTTCTTTATTCTTTCGAAAACGTATGACGAAAAGGATGGGGGATTCGGTGGCGCTCCTAAGTTCCCGCAGCCTGTCATAATGAATTTCCTACTCATGTATTACCATGCTACCAAAGTGTCTTCCGAGGTTTTTAAGAGACTCGAAGAAGAAAAGGTTTCTGGATTTGAATTGGAGAGACTGGCCGCAAAGTTTGGGGTTCGGTTAGATGGTGTTGAGACGAGTGATGCTCAAGTCCGCGTTTTGGAAGGGTTAAAACGCAGGTCTGTTGAAAGTAGCGAAGCCCTGAATATGGTTGAATTTACTATGCGAGTAAGTCTCCTTTGTGATGGCTCTCTTTGTTTCAAGCTTTACTTAAAATTCAACAGAAAATCGCCGCTGGAGGAATTCATGATCATGTTGGATCTGGCTTTCATCGCTATTCAGTTGATAGGACATGGCTTGTTCCACAGTTGGGTAGTTTCTTCTTGATGTCGTCGCAAAAAATTAACACACATATGCAGCTTTGAGAAGATGCTCTATGACCAAGCTCAACTCTTGTCCATTTACGCAGAACTTACAGCAATCACGAAGGATTTATTCCACGAAGAAATCTGTCGGGATATTATCAAATACGTTGAGCGTGACTTGAGAGATCCCAGGGGAGCATTTTACTCTGCCGAAGACGCCGATTCTCTCGCTACACCCGATTCGAAACACGCTAAAGGTTGACCCAACTCCTTGCGCTTACTTTTTATTCCTTGTTGTGTATTTATCTTTTCTTGGAGTAGAGGGTGCTTTCGCTGTCTGGGAATCGCAAGAACTAGACAATCACCTAGGTCCCGACAGCGCTCTGTTTAAATATCACTTTGGAGTGAACCCTGGTGGAAACGTCTTATCTGAATACGACCCCCACGATGAATTGACGAACCAGAATATCCTCATGGAACGCCGTACGTTGAATGAAACAGCCGACAAATTCGATACAAACGCGTTTGCAGTCAAACTTACAATTCAGAACTGTTTTGAAAAGTTGTGGAAAGTCAGGCAGGAGAGACCAAAACCACATCGCGATGATAAGATTATGGTTGCTTGGAATGGTATGGGCGTCTTTAATTTTTAGTCGCTAATGGAACTAAAACCTGGAGCTTTTGATTTGTCGTGATTCTGTAGGTCTCATGATTTCAGCACTGGCCAAAACATCGCGAGTTATCCAAGACGAAAGCAAAACAATCTCGAACCTTGCAATTTCGGCTGCCATATTCATCCGCAATCACATGTATAACCATGAAACGAATCGATTGACCCGAGTCTTTGGGACAAACATCCAAGGATACGCGGATGACTACGCGTTTTTAATTGATGCCCTGATTGAACTTTACCAAACCACCTTTGACGAAACCTGGATTGAGTGGGCTGTGAAATTGCAATCGGCAATGGATGAACTCTTTTGGGATTCCGTGGACGGCGGATACTTTTCAGGAATGGAGGGTGACGATGGGGTCTTGATTCGAATGAAGGATGGTTGGTTGTTTCGACGTTCAAATTTTGAACAAGTAGATCGATGGATAACCCTAAAATTGATATTCATTTTTTTGCAGAATATGACGGGGCAGAGCCGACAGCGTCATCCATTGCTGTCAAGAACCTTCTGCGTCTGGAAGCCATGACAACCAACGCGGAGTTCAGGAACAAGGCCGTAAAAACCTTTTCATCCATGATTGGGGTTTTGGGACAGGCACCACGTGCTGTCCCACAGATGGTGGCCAACTGGATTGCGTATCAGCGGGGAATCACGGAGGTGGTTTTGCTAGGAGAGTTGGATCCAGATGCAGAGTACATGTTGAGAACGTCGTTTCATCCGCTCTTGACTGTTGTTAGGGCTCAAAAGGGATGGTTGGTGGAACAGAATGAGCTGCTCAAGTCAATTAGTGAAGCAATGGTGATGGTAGTGCGGGTCCAGGAAGAGTGTTTGTTTGTGAGGATGGGGCTTGTAATGCGCCAGTATCCAGTTGTGAAGATGTAAAGCGCATTTTGGGGATCTGATTTTCTTTTTCCATTATCGGGTCAGTTTATTATAAAGCATCATTCACTTTTTTTTTTTTGATACTAGCTTTTTGTGAACCATGGCAAAAAGTATACGGGGTGTCTGTTATTGTATGAAGGAGTGAGGGGAGTGAAAACCTTGAGATTTTATTGTTCATTACACACAATATTAACTCATCAGTAAAATAATTAATATAACTCAATGATATGACGAATAAATAGGGAGATAAACAGTGATGTTAATAAAGGCAGTAATGAGGAATACGACAAAGTGTGCTTCACTACAAAGAGCAAACCTAAAACTATTTTAAGCTTTATTGGAACTGATGCAATGTCTGATGAACTGATTGCTGAAACAGAGTGATGGAACAGAGTGATGTGACATAAAATGGTGTGATTATTTGTTTGCCAATATTCTTTGTTGTGAGAATACACCTGAGTGTCATGTAAACCCCTGAATGAAAAAGGCATAAGACAACAAGCAAAAGAAAAAAGACATGAGAACAACATGAAATGATCTACAAGAGCTGCGCATAAATCTGTCACACTCCCAATGACTCCAGTTCTGAGGAAACCCATTGATGACCTACCAAGTTGCTCTGCCCCTTGTTCCCATTGTCTTTTCTGCTCAAGACTCCCTGACCAACATGGACCAACCAGCCAATATCCTTACACTTTGTATTGAAGGATTCGATCAAATCCCAGACCTGCTCTACTCGAAGGAGATATACAAAGATGAGAAGAATCTTGATATTGCTATGCCTGTCAAAGAACAACACCATTAATCCCTACTCTACTCCAAGGAGATGTAAGACGACAAGACAACTCTTGATATTGCTATGCCTGTCGATCAACTGCCAACAGTCCAAAAAACAAACCAGTGTCTTATTGGCGTAAGCCCATGCAGTAAGGAACTTTGCCTGTCATTGCTGGTGCTTGTACTTTGACTGCATTAAGGATCCAGACTTTTTTACTCATGACCAAAAACTATTGCAACAGTCCGCACCACCTGTCAAGAAAGCCAAAAAGAATTTGAAGCTCTATCTGATAAGCTTTTTTTAAGCTTGGGTGTATCCCAGTTTGTGCACCTTTTGCTGCACTTGAGTTCAATGACAGTGTTAATGGGCTGGGCAATGGAGCTTCTGAATTTCTGGAAAAAAAAGGCAATTTCTATTCAGTTCTCACAAATATCCCTTTTTTTTCCACTTTTGAAAGAAGATTGCTTTACTACCAAAAAGCTAGAATTCTTGCTGAACCTGACAGAAACCAATTTATGGTCCACAGATATCCTGAGGATTCGGGAGATTGGATTTGATGGCTGCGCCAATCCTAGAGAGGGCGGATTTGGCGGCGGCAGGGATTTGTTTGGCTGCAGGTCAGGCTTGGTGGAAAAAAGGCAACAAGATAAAACACATCAAAAGATGACAAAGAAGAAGAAAACGGCTAAACCTGCTGAGAAACCAAAGGCAGCAGGTAAAGTTGCAGCGAAGGTTTTAAAGAAGTCCAGAAAGGCCCCATTCTCTTGGAAGGATAAAGATATTAAGTTTTGTACCTCCAAGTTTATTTGTTCAGTTCAGTTCATCAGTTATCTACGTCAGTTGTACCCTGTTTTCATTTCTCTGCCAATTGCCGCCTGCCGACGCTCTATCTCTCGTTCCAAATTGAAGAATTTTCTCGGCACCTATCCTCCGATACAAGCCACACAAGCCAACCAAGAATGTCCGAGACCTCAAGGACAATTCCCTCCAATATTTCTACTTCTACACTACAACAGTTTATTCACTACTTATCTACATTTATCTCCATTCAAATTTTACCTATTAGGCTTGATCAGTATAAGTGCTATAAATAAAGAAAGCGATTCCCTCTCTCAAGGATATCGAAGTTAAAACATATCTAACTCAATTGAACATTTCTCAATAAAAGACGCTACAATGCTCCGAGTTATCAAACTATCTTCAAGAATCCTGTTACTACTGCTGATACGTGGGAAGCTATGCCTGATCAGGTGATTGTCATTTGGTGGTTTTTGGTTGCACCGTCAAGTTGACTGCACACATCCCAGATTAGAGAAGCTATGGGACAAGATGACGATGACAATTTGCTTGAAGATATGAGCGGAGATGTTTGCAAGACTATCTGAATCACTGTCGCTGGATTCATTGTCCAGGAAGAATGTGGCGAGAAGGGAAATCAAGTGGGGAGGTAAGTGCATGGTTGAATTGTTTGTTTTGTTTATTTAATTATTGCTCTGAATCCTTTCAATTGACCTCCAGACCAGGATTTGATTTTACTAGAGCAAAGCGGATCAAGATAGGATTGGCATCGGATTGGCATCAGATTTGCAAGATTCTGGGATTCTGGTGGGAATTTCTGCTGAAAACAAGCCAATCCTGGGATATCTGCCGATAGCTATTCTGTATTCGTGATTTTTGATTGGCCCAACATCTGAAAAATGAAACATTTTTGGGATTTTTTTTTTGTGACTCCCGGTACACAAAAATTTCCTTGATGTGAAGCTTAAAGCATTACTGGCGTTGAGGCTCAACAGCAATTGTTGGTGTAACAGAAAGAGCAGCTCAAGTCAGATGGTAGTTAGTGGTCCTGGAACAAGTGTTTGCATGTGAGGATGGGACTTCCAACGTGCCAGAATCAACTTTTTGAAGATGTGAAGCATGTTTTGGGGATCTAATTTTCTTTTCTCTTAGTTTTACGAAACAATTCACTTTTTTTTTTTTTTTTTTTTTGTCCAAAACGGATTGTAAGAACCAAAAGAAAAGGAAAAAGAAATAAGATTTTCAAAAGCACACTCAGACTACATTCTTAACTTTTTTTGTAGTTTTAGTTGCTTTTTTTGGAAAAGGTTGTGGTCTTAAAATGACGTCATTCATGCTGCTTTGGGAATGGAAGGAGTAACGGGACCGCGACTGAAAATAGCAGCTTGAACGTCCACATTGGCAAAGAAGCAATACGCATCATGGGTACAGCTGGGAATTTCCTTGTAAAAGAGACCCGCAGTCTTCTTGTGAACTTTGACCAAGTAGTTGTAATAAGCCTGTCCAAGAATGAAGCGATCTTCCAAGCCGTTTGACTGGGCTGTAATTTCACAAGAACAGCCCGAACCAGTGGAGGATCCACACTCGTTGTCAGCTTTTAAAGCAATGATTGTGATGTCGCGACTGAGAAAACGGGGGGCAAGATCAGAGGCTTTTCCAGGACCTGGGTAGCCCAGTATTCCATACTTCCAATCGTTAAAGTCGGGACAATCGGAGGAGGGGTAGTTGACAAAGTCGCCCTTTAGGGTCAGTCGCTTGGCATCAAAATAGAGATACCCAGAAGCACTGGCAAAGAGAAAACGAATTGGCACTGTATTTGGCAAGGTAGTGATTGCAGCGTAGTGGTTGATGAACTGGGCGCCAAGAGAAAAGCCGACGCCGACCACGTTGTTGATTGTGGGATACTTTTTCCTGAACTCAAGAATAAGATTGTCGGTAATTGTGGCGGGACTGTCGCTTCCGGTAGTGGGGTCGTCGTTCTCGGCGAAGCCGTTGCAAGCGGACCAGCACAGCTCGCCGGCCAGACAGGTCTTTCTGAAGACGTTGTTGGCGCTATTGCACGCAAAGTACGGCGTCACGACGACGGCGCGGGCGCCCGCGACGGCCGCGGCACTCTGCGCGAAGCACGAGGCGACGTCGCGCAGCAGCCCGGGCACGCAGACGACGAGCAGCGCCGGCGGACTTGTCGCCGGCGGCGCCGACGCGTAGTAGAACAGCCGCCGCTTCGTGTCTTTGACGGCCAGCGCGCCCTCGGCGAACGCCAGAACACTCGGACTGGCCGCGGCAACTTGAACGGCGGCGGCCGCGGCAGGCGCGGGACTGCCCGCCGGCACTGCCGCTTCGCGCGTGGCAGCAACCTTCCAGGCAATTGCAGTGGCGCACGCGACAAAGAAAAGGAAGGCAAGAACTTGCAGCCAGCGGGTGTAGTTTCCGCGCGGTTTCGTGTACACTGTACCAGTCTGCGTAGAGAAGGGCGGAATACAGGTAAGTGATCATATTGCAAAAATGAACAAACGGTAGGTGATCGGCAGTACCGGGCTGAGTTGTTTCTGACTGGAAGAGTCGTGCTTGTTAGTGGCGCTCCAAGCTGCCTCCTCTGGACTGAATAGGCTGCTTGCCTGGCCTCTCTCCTGATCAGCAATGAGATACCCTCCATTTGGGGACGCTGTTTTGTGAATGGATACAAGCATTTGCTGGGAAGTTTTGGTTCCTGAACTTTTTTTTTGCTTTTTCAAACTTTTAATCAAACTCCGACCAAGCATTGTGCAACAGTGCGTGTCTTTGTTTTCCTGAAAAAGAGAAATTGAATGGTGGAATAACTCCAGAGATGCTTGTTGACCTCGCTTTTCCTTGCCATTCGATATTGCTTGTACATGCACCCAACAAAGTCTTCATTCAATTTCTGAATAAAATTACTCGTTGATGCTTGTTCATAAGTACCTCATAGTAGCTTGGCTTACCGCCTTGCTTTCTTTTACCCCACTTGGAGTCTCCGCCGAATGGGGCTTCCAGTCTCTGTTGCATGTAAGAGTGTGTCTTCAACTTGTGCCTTGATACGATTCCAACGCTGATCACCCATTTGCCACACTCGGATCAACTCATATAACACTATAGCCTCATAATACCGGAAAGACTGCCGATCCAGCAAAGGTGTGTGTGTGTGTGAGCGTGTGCTTTGGCCTTGTTGTGCCGAAAAGTATTGACATTGCACGCATGTGCCACGCTGCAAAACCAGGCTAGATCGATCCATGACATTATTGCCGATGATTCTTGGAATCAACCAATCGGAGGTGGTCGCAAGCTTGTAGTGTGAGTTTGGACACATCAAAAGAGGATGACTGTCTAAATTGATTGTTTTGAATCAAACAAATCACAGCTGCGTGGATGGAACATGGCAGCACCCTGGCAGCCCTTCTGACGTTCCTTCTCAGGGAGGAATCAAGGTCAATGCTGCAATGGTTCCTTCAAACATTGTAAAGCTCGCCTATTTGGTTGGAAATGGAAAGAATGAGAACGATCAAGATCCTTCGACTTTGAGCCAGAGAGTTTATTATCACGCTGGTGTTGCTACTGAAGTTGGTGACAAGAATGTTGCCGATTTGGAAGGTATGTGTGTCTTTCTTTGCACGAAGCCTGCAATTCAAATTTTCCCCAAATCAGGCAATTTCGGAAACATCCACGAGCATCTTCTAGATGCCTATGCATGGCTTGCAAGAGAATACAGAGAAGGAGACGAAATCTACGCCTTTGGATTCTCTCGTGGATCCACAATTGTCCGATCCCTCTTTTCCTTCATCAACTATGCCGGACTTGCCAAATCAGACAATGCAGACACCCACGATTCCCTCATGATTGAAGTGAACGCCGCTTTGACCTCTACAAGACGCGGGACCTCCCAGAGTCCACTGAACATGCAATCAAACGTGCCGAATTCCACAAGAAGCATTGTCACCACCACGTTCTCCTCAAATTCATTGGAGTCTTTGACACTGTAGAAGCCCTGGACGTTCCTGAAGGATACTCTGCGTACCTGGATTCCAGCTACTTGACTGCCATCGAGGAAAGCATGGGCGCGATCGAACCAAACAATTACCATGACCTCAGAATCGGAACCAAAGTCCAACACGCGTATCACGCGATTGCTATTGATGAAAACCGACAGTACTTTCCAGCCAACAATGTTTGAGGCTTTGGATGATGCCACTGATGAACTGCCTGCGCATTTTGTTCGTGAGCAAAAGTGGTTCCGTGGGGCGCATGCGGATATTGGTGGCGGGTGGTGGGAGCAAGGGCTTTCTGAGATCCCATTGCGTTGGATGGTGGACAATGCGCGTGCGGCTGGGCTTCGTGTGCAAGATGTGGATGCATTTGATGCGAGATTTAATCCGCTTTTGCTTGGTGTAGATCGGGTGGCGTATTTGGCGAGAAAGGACCTTGTTGTTCATGACTATTTTGCAGGAATACCCGTCTGGAGAAAGTCCGAATGGAAAGCGGATTCCAAGAGACTTGACAAAGTTGATGGATACAAGCAAGTTTTACAAGAGTTCTCTTCATGAGAGTGTTTTTGCCTTGGCTGGAGAGTTGAAGCCGTCTGTTCCAGAGAATGTCAAGGCGTTGGGGCAGCAAGTTTAAAGATTTTTTTTAGTTGAAAAAAAGCCTCATATTGCTTCTTTCTCCTTGCTTTTTTTTTCTTACATTTTCTCGTTGCAATAAACTGTTTGTGGTGGTCATCTATTTATTTAAAGCGTTTCTCTGTACAATTTACACCGTAATAACTCTTCTATGGAACAAAAATCCTGACAGCTTTCGAAACGATAGAAAACTGAGCAGGGAGTACTCCCGCTAATTCCCCATCCGCTTCAATCCATACATCCGGTTCACCATTGACAGGCTCCACCAACCCGTAGACACTGACGCCTTGTCGGGACAATACTCCTGAAACGTACCCTCTTTCAACCCTCTATCCGCATACCAAACAAACTCCAGATTCGACGGATCTTGTACAATCAAGCACGTGAAAAGGCCATCCGTCACGTCCGCGTCTCGCAAGACTTTCATCCCGTTTCCAAAGTATTTTCCATTGGCTATAGCCATAAGGTACAATTTATCGATGCTTTGTGTGCATGTTTCGCTGTCTGAGGAGTGTTGGGTTGTTATGGAAACAGTGGGCTGACGGATTGATATGTGGCAGTTTAGGATATATGCCTTGTATTTCAGAGGGCCGAGGATGGTGTGTACGATTTTGGGCTGCTTGATCCAGCTTTTTTATCAAGTTGGCACTGATGTTTAAAAAAAAACAATGACTTGAGAAAATTTAAAGGAGATTGAAATTGTATCAATGTTCCTTACCTCAGTCCAATAGAAGCTATATTGATAAAGTATCTCTCCACAGAATCAAAAGTACCATATTGCGTGCTCACTGTTGGTTGGAAAATAATGTGTTTTTTTTTTTCAAGCCCTTTGTTTTGCTTGAGCCAATGAAAAAAAAGGAAATTTTTTACCAAGCCTTCCGGCATCCGCATCCAACGTCTTCCCACTCAGAACCACATTCAAAGCCTCCAACGGATTCGAAGGTATCCCGACTGTCTTTATGAAATCGCCGCCTGTCCCACAATGAAGGATCCCAATCGAAACCCCTTGTTCCTTGCCATTGCCCAATATGTACCCGTTTACTACTTCTGAAAGCGTCCCGTCTCCTCCGATGGCGATTATGATTAGGTTTCCGGCTTTGATGGCTTGTTTGGTGAGTTCGATGGCGTGGTTTGGTTTGGTTGTTGTGCATAGGGTGGGAATGTGATTGGAAGGTATCTTGGAACTGATCTATATAAAAATCAAGAGAAGGCTGTGTTGAGCGGTGCGTTTGAAAAAGGAAAAAAAAAAGGAACAGGGGCGGGGAGTCGGGTCACCTTTTCCCACGTTTGGAGTGCTTGTCCTTTGCCGGATTGAGGATTGACGATCACAGCTATTTTCAACATTGAGTTTATAATTTTTTTTATCCACTCATGTATTTTAATTCTTTCTCTATTTTTATTTCTTTTCAAGGGCTCTCGTGTTTTATAAAAGGAACAACAGTGACGTGAAAGTGAGGGCAGTGATGGACAAGATGATCGCGTTGCTGGCTAAAAGACCGTTTGCACCTTTGGTGTTTGTGGGAATTGGGGTTGGGACAGTGTATAGTTTGTCATTGTTTGTTGTTGGAATCAGGACTGTTGGGGCGACGTAAGCCTGTTTTCGAAACCAATGATTCGGTGGTCTGAGCAGTGCCAGTACTAGAGGAAAAGCCAGAAATTGTACTTGTAGCGGCATTTGAGGTGGCACTAGCAGATGTAGTAGATGCTTGCTCTGTGGTGGGCGCAATGGTGCTCGTTGTACCAACAGTTGTCGTGGTACTAAGCTCAGTAGTGGTGGTTGTCTTTGGGATCTGACCATTCCCTTCAATGCAGACCAAGCTTTCATCTTGCTTTCCCACAGTAGTGAGTCTGACGTTGGTCAACAAGGGTCCACAAGATCCAGTAATCTGAGACGTGAAAACCAAACGAACGGAGCTGCAAGCGGTTGATTCGAAGCTGAAAGTGGCCGTATCCCACTTCTTGGAAGCCATTGAAACCGTTTCAAAAATAACCTTATTGTTTGAATCAATAACTTCCGCCTTGAGACCACCCTTTGCAAGTGGGGCACAGTTTGTATTGAAACCAAGATCAAACGAGAGTTTAAACTCGGCTGTATCCCGTAGGAATCAAAACCGTCTGGGAAATCCCTGAAGGACCGTTTGGGTTCATGTCGACATGTGTTCCTTCACGAAACAGGTTCACTTGTCCTTCGAATTCGTTTTCAATGCATCCGCTTGCGGGGACGGAGGCGCATGGAATTACGACCCATGGTTTGAGGTCTTTTGTGTCTTGTTGGTTGGAGATGCAGAAGCCGCTCTTCTTTTTGTCGCAGGAGTCTTGGAAGGATGGGTTCTTGATGAGGTTTGGGTTAATGGCGGATACAGTGGACACGGAAGCCGCGATGAAAAGGAACATTGATGGAAGCATGTTTTTTTTAATGATTTTTTTGTCTGGTTTTTGCATCTTCTCTCTTTGTTTTAAACTCTATTCTCAACAATCATTTTCAATCAGTTACAGTAAATCGAAAAATTTTCAAGTTGGTGGTTAAACTCGTCACCGACTCGAAGATAGAATTGAATGAGCTGTTAAATGAGTGTGATATGAAGTTTTTTGTGGGCTGGGCTTGTTTTGAAACTGCCGGTGTTGGGTTTAACAAGCCAGACCTGCCTTTTATCACATTCGCGAATGAAAGTCGCCATTATATGTCGCCGCTCAAACAATCAATCCGATTACTTACTCTGTTTCTAATTGCTTGCAAGGTACTGTTAAGCTATATTCCAGATGGAATATCCTTGGAGACTTATGGCCTCACATATTTCATCAATTACATTAAACTTTGCCTTTTCCATTCTCGAAACAAAGCTGCTGGATTTTCTCCCAAGACTCATTGTTCAGCATTCCTCCGATCAGGTGACAAGGTTGGTGTGTTGAGTGTGACGAAAATTTCCCCACTTGGATCATCGATCATTCCATCATCAATACGTGCCTCCAACATCTCGATCACAGCGCGAAAGCAATTCATGGACAGTAATTATCATTAGATAGCTTTTTATGACTCTTTTCTGCAGATTTGGGGGAAACGGATACCAACATCAAGTGACGCAACCACGCGGACATCAAAGCCATGCAGTCGAAATTAAGCTCTACCCAAAAACAGTATAAAGAGCCACCCGCATTCTACTCTTAAGTTCACAAAATGATTGTAACTGCCCTTGTTCTCGCTATTGCTGCCGCCAACCAAGTCGCTGCTCATGGCATTTTGGCTTGGCCCATCACTCGGGCTCTTCCTCAAGACCAGCAGCAGGATTACACTTTCATGATGGGTGAGCTTCTAAAGCTTTTGATACCTGCCTGCGGCTTATAATGATTAACAGGCGCCATCAATGTTAACCTTGGCTCTCACCCCAACTACTCCAGCCTCTGCAACTATCTCCCGCCCGGCCCCGTATTTACCCAGGATATGACCGGAGGCCCCGCCACCATCGAATGGAACCTTATGAACTCTCACCAAGGAGGTTGCATTGTTTACATTTCGCGAGACAACGAAGCCACCTGGCAAGAGATCGGGAGAGATCCAACTTGTGGGATTGCGCCTGAGGCATCTTCAAAGAGAGGATCCATTCCAGTTACAATCCCTGCTGGTGACTATAAGGCCGTGATTCGTTGGTATTATGTCGCGAACAACGGTGGACAGCCTCAAAACGAAGCTTTTGGTGGGTGGGCTGATGTTCGCGTGTCTAGCACCGGATCAAACCAGCACAACAACCCGTTACTTTTGTCTCAAACTGCTGGCAGTGAGCTTCCAAGAGATGTGCCAAACTACTGGGATTCGGGTTGTACAGCGGGATCTTTCCAGTGTGGAACAAACAAGAACTACATTGCTCAATGCGTATCCTTGGCGGCTTCTGGTAGTTGGGGTGGAGGTTCTGGCTGGTATCAATACCAGTGCCCTTATGGAGCCACTTGTCAACGCGTGAATGGAGTGGACGCTTGTGTTGGTGGCGTTGTGCCAAGCCCCAGCCCGAGACCTTCAACATCTGCCGCTACAACTACAACTACAACCACAACTACAAAGGCGCCTGTTTCGACAGCTACTACGAAAACTACAACAGCTTTGTCGACTACTGCCAAGACGACTACAAAAGTTACTTCCACAACGACGACCAGAACCTCGACGACAATCAAGCCAACTACGACTGCTACTGTTGGAGGAATCAAAAATGGAGTTTCTTGTAGCGTGTTTGGAGCGAGAGCTTGTAATAATAATTGCACCTGTAATTATGTTGCTGGAAACGTTCTTGTATGGCAATGTGTTGGAAGTGCTTCATGCTAAAATGGCCCTTTCGCATGCCACTATTTCTATGGATTCAAGAGATGTCGCCAATAATATCCAAATGATGAAACTATTCGAATTATATTATTCATTTTCGATTACAGTTTAACCAACTGTTTTCCAGTATTCTTTCCTGCCATCATTCCTATGAATGCTTCCGGCAAGTTCTCAATTCCTTGAGCGACTGTCTGCTCATACACAAACGATCCATCCCGTGGACTTCCATGAGTTCTGGAAGCGCCATAGTGAAAACGCCTTCTCGGCGCGATTCGGAACTTATCGGAAAATTGGTACAAATCGAAAATCTTGGTGATTTGGGACAGATAACACTTTGTGTTCCAAATCATCAGGTGTGTACTTCGCAACAAATCACTTCATGTTTATCAATATCAGTTTATTAAATAAAAACACTTTGTGTTCCAAATCATCAGTACAAGAGATTACACGGATTAGGAGTCTTAACCCTCCATTGAGCGATAAGAAAAACGAAAAGAGAAAACAATGGCTACGACCTATATCCTCAAGAGAGGACAAAGCTTCGAACCACTCACGACCCAGAACAAGAGCTACCATTCAGTTTCCTGGCTTGCAAGCGTTAGATCTGCAGTCAACAAGAACAAGCTTGAAAAAGCGTACTACTACAAACCAACAATTATCTCTTTCGACAACAGTGGAGCTGAATTTCAATCCACAAAAACAATCCGTCTGTACTCAGATTTCATCGTCTACGAAATCCCTGAGCCTTCGGAAGACGACCCAACCTTCAATGCCGGCAATAGTTTCAACGAAGACAAATACTTCGAAGCATTCTCGACCTGGAATGAAGTGTCATCAAAGATAAACGAAATAGTAACTCCTCACCTTGATGCCACACTACTTGCTTCCTACAACTCTGCCACTGGGTCAATCAAAGCGAGATTCGATGCTCTTGCAGCTACCATAGCATTCAACCCCGGCCAAGCTCTTTCCAAGGCGAGAAGAGATGTTTCCACAGCCAAGAAACACTCTCACGAATCCAAGTACCAATGGTTCACCAGATTCAACCTTCTGAAGCTCAAGGCACAAGAACTAGGCCAGCCCGATGATGAAAATTGGAACAAGGAATGCGGTTACACCCTAGTTTACGGAATTGAAGACCATGGACAAAGGGACAACATGAGAACTCAACTCACCGGATGTCCTCCAGACGACTACAAGGCATTCGCCCGTGTTTTATCGGTTATCGCTGCCAGGGAAGAAGAAAAACTTGCACAACCAGTCCAAGCCATAGCGGCAGCGGCGACTCAACAAACCGACCCCAACGTGGCCGTTATGATGGAATTAGTGAAAGCAATGGCTGCCAGATTTGAAGAGAGCAACAAACCTCGACAGCCGCGACCAATCCCATCAGACAGAAAACCAGCTCAACTAGTGATCACAAAACTGGCTAGCGGAACATCAATCCAACAAGTTGCGGAATTATTCAAGCCAACCAAACTCGCTGAAGATTCTTTTGTCGCAGTGTCCAAGAAATCCGGCGGAACATATGCCATAATCGTCTTGGAGAAACCATTCACAAGCCTGGATGTTGAAAAATTAGTGAAGGAAAAGGATGGGAAGGTGTTGAACGGAGCCCAAATAAAGGTGGCGAAAGCTACGATGTCCGCTTACATCTCTGCTCCAGTTTCAAAAAACAAGTCTCCGGCATACCTCGACTCAGCATGCAGTAAATCCATGACGGGCGACAAAAACCAACTGTCCAACAAGGAGACAGGACCAACAATAGCCTACGAAACAGCGTCAGGCACCAACATCCAGAGCGCCGGAATCCAAGGGTCCATGAATTTTGGAGAATTCGAGGTTGATCAAATACAGCTAGTCCCCGAAGCACCAGCAACTCTCATCGCAGTCATTGACCTTTTAAAAAAGGGCTATGACGTCTGGTTCAACCACATCGACAAAAAGGTAGCAATCGGCCGTCTGGATTTGTCAGGTCCACACAAAATACTAAAGAGTGTCGACGAAGAAGACGGAACGTGGAAAATCAACACCATACCTGCTGACCAAGCACTACTAGCAAAAGCCTTCATAGGGAAGGGAATCCCCAGCGAAAAGAGTATCCAACTGTGGCACTCAAGATTCATGCACGCATCACCGGACCAGATAATAGAAACTTCGAAAGTAGTGCATGGGCTCAAAATCGACGGACCGAAGACCATCAAGGATTTTTTCTGCGAAGACTGTGTCCTAGGAAAAAGCCATCAGCAACCATACAACAAAAAGAAACCAAGAGACGGAAACATTCTATCTCAAATATCAATGGACGTGGGTTTCCCAGGAAAAGGGGAAGATGGCATGACAAGAATAGGAAGAGGCGGAGTCATTGGTTACCTAGGAGTGAACGTCCACCGGACTCAACTGAGACTGATGTTCAAACTATTCTCCATGAAGATGGAGGAAGCCAGCAGCATTATCCTATGGGTAAAAGACATGTTAGAAAGAACCACTGGCGAAAAACTGCAAGAAATATACTCTGACCAAGGTAGCAACTTCACGGGATCAACGTTGAAAGACGCATGCCATGAAGCAGGGATCCGGCTGATAACAACCTCCACTGGCGCTCACAACCAACATGGAGAAATTGACGGCTGGTTTCGAACTGCAATGGACGGAGTCAGAGCGACTCTATCTGAAACAAAAATGCCAAGGGACCTATGGCCGGATCTACTGGAGTGCAAATGTCACGTTTGGAACAGATCAAAACACTCATCAATGCCACTCACCCCGTACGAAATGACATTCAAACGCAAGCCAACAGTATCAGATCTCCGAGTCCCTGGATGCTTGGCGTATCCTTTCATTCCAGGAGGCGGGAAAACCCAAGATCGAGCAAGGAGAGGACGCTTCATATCCTACGCCTATCCTGACGGGCAAGCAAACACACAACGGGGATACAGAATCCTTTTCGAAGACAACAGCACGGTGATTAGCAGAGACGTATTCTTTGTCGAGAACCAATTCGACGTCGAGAACCCGAAGACATCTATGGAAAAGATTCAGTTAACTCAATACAACAATCATCACGACAACGAAGGGCGGGATGAAGACGAAGACTTCGTCAACGTGAAGGATACCATATCAAAAAAAGAAGAAAGAAGAAGACAGATCCGAGGACATGGACATTGAGAGGAGCGTAGCGGAGCTGGAACGCATTATCCAAAACCATGGGGAGGATACCCAAGACGAAAGCATGGAAACCTACCAGGACGACTCCAGCTCGAACTATGAACCCCAAGATGAAGACATGTTGGAAACATCCTCTGTCTGTAGCGAATCCCCAAGCACCACCTCTCTGCCATCGTTAGACCCCAGCAACGCTAACTCTCCACCTCCAACTCCTCAAACGCCACCAAGACGGTCACCAAGAGAATCAAAGCCACCAAACCGACTAGCCCTCTTTGCTGGACTTGCGAGACTCGATGACGACACTGGATACATGATTCACGAACCAACTTTCTTAGCTTTCATAGCCCTGAAAAGAGGCCTTGCTTTCGGAACCATCGATGGACCAAAGAACATCAAAGAAGCCTTAAAGGACAAAGAGTGGGTGGCGGCAATCAATGAGGAACTGGACCAATTCACGGAAAAGGCATCTTGGAAACTCGTCGAAGCCGAAGCAGGACAGCACCTGTTAAATACAATTTGGGTATTAAAAATTAAGGTGGATGAAAGCACGGGGGCGAAGAAGAAGAAGGCGCGACTGGTCATCAACGGTTCAAAACAACTCTCCAGCGAATACGACAAGGTTTTCGCATCAACTCCATACCACGAGTCAGCAAAAATATTCCAAGCCATTTGCACGCATCTTGGTCTCCACATGTCGAAAGGGGATGTAAAAGGTGCTTACCACAACTCGGATATCGACAAAGTAATCCACATCAGAATCCCTCAAGGAATGCAACTAGGAGAAGAGGACAAAGGAAAAGTGTTGTTAGCCTTAAAAGGAATTTACGGCCTCAAACAAGGGGCTTACCTCTGGGAGTGTCTTAGAAACGAGTTCCTCACCGAATATGGATTTGAAGAGTGCCCCGGCTCGCCGTGTCTCTTCAAAGCCACATCAAAAAAGACCGGAGGAATCATGTACACACTTTGGCACTCTGACGACGGAAAGCTTGGCTGCAAATTTCAGGAAGACACCCTAGAGTTTTGGAAATGGTTAGCTACAAAAGTCGAAGTGAAGTGGCAAGAGGGTATCGGAATGTGGGCTGGAATCAACTGCGAATACTACAAGGGGTACTCTACCATGGACCAGACGGTATACATTCAAAGCATCATCGATGAATTTCTGGAAGAAAAATATTTTTCGGGAAACAAGCCAATTTCAAGATCGACTCCATGGAACTCAAAATTGGAAGACACTTTCGATACGGACCAACCAACTCCAAGTGAGGACATTGCGTTCTTCGAGGGGAGATGGATGAGACTACTGGGACTGCTACGATTCGCATGCCTCACCAGAGCGGACATCATTGAAACTCTAGGCAGAATGTGCTCCTACGCCAATAACCCCAACAGGATCCACTGGGCGGCGGCCCAACATCTACTTCAGTACTTGAACGGCTCCAACACAACAAAACTGTACTTCAAGGCTGACACGGACATGATACTGGAAGTATTCAGTGACGCGAACTTAGCCGGAAACAAGGTCACGAGAAAATCAACAACAGGAATTGTCATGATGCTGGCCGGCGCAGCCATAGCTCCGGTGTCGAAAAGTCAGGAAATTGTAACAGACTCAACAGTAGCGTCGGAGACGTTGGCACTTGCAAGCGGTGGGAAGATTGCGGAATGGGGGAGGAACGTCATGGAATGGCTTGGATTCCCACAACCGAAGCCAACGGTGCTTCACTGCGACAATGCTGGAGCTGTGAGAAATACGCAGGAAGGGGCGGACAGACACAAGACGAAACACATGGATACAAAATACATGATGCTGAGGTGTATGGTAAAGAGGGGAGTCATCGAAGTGAGGAAGATTCACACGTCAAGAAATGTGGCGGATGTGATGACAAAAGGTCTGGGTAAAAGTAAGCATGGAGATTTCACGCGCGAGATGGGCCTGTTCAAGGGGAGCGTGGACTTCCATGAGTTCTGGAAGCGCCATAGTGAAAACGCCTTCTCGGCGCGATTCGGAACTTATCGGAAAATTGGTACAAATCGAAAATCTTGGTGATTTGGGACAGATAACACTTTGTGTTCCAAATCATCAGGTGTGTACTTCGCAACAAATCACTTCATGTTTATCAATATCAGTTTATTAAATAAAAACATTTTGTGTTCCAAATCATCAGTACAAGAGATTACACGCATCCATCGCATTAGCAAACATCCACTTTAAAAACTCTTCGTGATGCTCAGCAACATAATCACTCTGTAGGAACCCCTGAATCAAAATCCGCTTTGGTATGACCGACAGTAAGTTCTTGATTCCGTCACCCGCTCCGTTATACTGAGAAATCATTCCACACACAGGAATCCTGCCATGAACATTCATCAATTGGAGAACTGCATCCAAAGTCTCTCCTCCCACGTTCTCAAAGTAAATGTCGATTCCTTTGGGGCAGAGCTCTGAAAGCTTTGCATGTATATTGTGCTTGTTGTAGTTGAAGGCTGCATCGAATCCTAGTTTGTTGATGAGGTATTCGACTTTATCATCTGTACCACAGGAACCAACAACACGAAGGCCGAGACGTTTTCCGATTTGCCCAACAACTTGTCCAACTGCCCTGTTATGAGGAAAAAGATATTAGGAAGGTCTTTCAATAGATAGATTCAAATACTCACCCAGCTGCAGCTGAAACAAACAAAGTTTCACCGGCTTTTGGTTTCGCGATGACAATGAGACCAGCATATGCAGTAAAAGATGGCATTCCAAGAAGTCCAAGCCACGTCTCGTTGGGAAGGATTGGGTCTTGGGGTTTGTTGATGACGCGATTGACCTGTGCAGCCGGCAAAACTGCATATTCGACCTGTTTCCCAGTGAATCGTTAGAGATGAAATAACTAAATAATAAAAATAAATAAGGTTTACCCAAGGCAAAAATCCAAGGATCGCGTCTCCTTCCTTGTATTTGTTTGATGTCGACTTCAAAACCACACCAACACCGTGCCCACCCATCGGTTGACCAATGGCGAAAGCTGGAGAGTACGACTGGACTTCAGGCTTGCGCATACGCCCGCGCATGTATGGGTCGAGAGAGAGCCACGTGGTCTGGACAAAGGTTGGTTAGGCGCCATCATCAATTACAGCTTACTCGCACCTTAACCAAGATAGAGTCGGGGCCAAGCTCTTGAGTGCTGACATCGAAATGCTCATCGCGAACTACATCGAAGGCGTCTTTTGTGGCGGGTCCATTCGGAATTGCTCTGAAGAGAACTTTGGTGTTTGGCATGATTGTGTGATATTTCTGTCCAAGAACAAGCAAAAGACTGCCTTTACTTACGGACAGCCCGCATTTGAATTAGATTTGAAACTAAACGCGCAGCTGACAAATGCAAACTGTTATCGTAGTTTGGTGTAACGTGTTGGTTAAGCTGACAAATGCAACAAACTTTGTTAAATTACAAATGACATTTTTCTGATTACACACGCGCATAAAAAGAAGTGATCCATTACGTCTTATCTTTTTAGCGTTAAAAAACTTGCACATGGCCTCTACGAACTCAACAGAACGACCCATGTTCCCACCTGGATACATTCCAGACTGGCCCCGACTGGCTTCTTGGGATTCCCATTTCACCGCATACACCTTCATGGTCTTATCCGTTGTCACGACACTTGCTCTTATCCGAAACTTGGTATTCTTTGCAAAAACCAAACACACAAAATCTGTATATCTGTACCTCTTGATATGGTGTCTCTTTCGCCTTGCTGCATTCGCAATGCGTGGTTTCGCTTTGACGGATTCAAATGGTCAGAGTTACGAGACGTACAAAAGCACACAGATAGTTCTCTCCATTGGATTTATGCCGCTTGCTGAAGTACTCACTTTTAACGTCGCTGAAGCGTAAGTAGAATCTGATTACGTTTTGGAAATGTTTGAACTGATTAGAAAAATATTAAAATTAGGTCAACCCTAATTTATGAACTTTCACACCGAACTTACATCCGCCTCCGAATCCTCATTACAATTTGCTTCGTCGTGTTTGAAACCGCAGTTACAGCATTCGTGATTGACTACACTCTCAACAAGCCATTTGGATCTAATGTTTCAGACTTTACCACCGACATCGTTCTCCGAGAAATCGGATTCAATGGTCTCTTCCTGATTGTCATTTACACTTTCTTTGCAAGTATCCGAAACTGCACGCGCCATCACAATCAAAGAACACATCCCTACAAACCATGTGGCGAGGATGAAGAAAATGATGTGGATTGTTTGCTTCCAGTCATTTTTGATGGTCATCAAGATGGTGTACATTACATACCGAAATTGGAATCCGGCAGAGTTTCGAGACGAGAAGTGGTGGTACCTGTTTAGCATTGCGCCAGAGTATGTGTACATACTTTTCTTTGTCACAGCATGGGTTCTTGGATGTGTACGACGATGTTGAATTGATTGTTGGTGAGGATGGAGAACGAAATGGTGCTGGGCGGAGCAGCGGGGATGGAAAGAGGTCTTAGTTATTGAGATGGAGGAAGGAAAGGATCAAGGCATTTGGTTGGCTGCTGCGACCGAAGCAAGCCAGAAAGTTTAAGCTTCGAACTAAATAAGTGTTTGTTTACCTATAGCAATATTCTTTTAATAAACTTTAAAGGTGAAATAAAAGGAATTCTAATTGACTCATGAGTATATAGACGGTGAAGAAATTTGAAGGACCCAACGCACAAAATAAGATCAATGAGATTGTGCTACACTGTGAGAGCCTCCATATCGTCTGTAAGATAATCCCGAGCAGAAATGATGTTGTATCCAGGTGTACGTGCCTAAATCAACGGGTTTAATCGATTGACTAATATGAGAGGAATGAAATTACATTGGTAGTCATGTCGATATGAGCAAAAGTCTGAATAACAGCACGTCTTCCTTCTTTATATCCTGAATATTGTTCCCCCATTATCTCGTCGCCTGCAAAATACGAAGTTTCGGTTATTAGGAAACTAAGCAGAAAATTTAAATGACAGGTGAATTAAGGTCGAACCAGAAATAATATTGTAGCGATGTTTTGGTGGAGCAGTCGTGGACTTCACTACTGGATTTAAAACTCGTCTCCGGCGAAACGTTTTTATCAGAGGCAAATTAATGTCAAAGGGAACCTCATGGTGAGTTCCAACCATTCCAGGAAGAGTGAGAGATGTGGATTCGATTCCGTTTCGTTGAGGTGGAGGCGCCTAAATGCGAGGAGTTCACGAGGAATACCCTTTTTGAGTATAGCACAAACAAAAGAAAACAATAGAAAGCCGCAGTGTTACCCATAGATTCTTTGTACTTTTACTCTTTCTCCCTGCGTTATTCCCTTGTCGCGTCGCCACGACTCCACCAGACGAAGTCAAGGCTGGGAGTCCAAAAATATTTGTTGGTTCCTGTGGAGCCGATCGAGGCGTCGCTGCCACATAAACCGGTGCGTTTACTGGCTCCGGGGTGTGTTGTTGCCTGTTGTTGCTGGATCCCTTCTTTGACAGTTTTTTCGTGCTTCCGCTTTTTCTCATGAACGGGGTGGGGTCTTTGAACGACAGCTTGTACTCTGTCACGAACGGTTTATACGCGCCAAGAGATGGAGATGGGTGCATCGCGATTTAAGAAATCTGGCGGAGGGGAGGAAAGGTCTGGGACGAGAGGAATGGGATTTGCAAGGGATTTGCTCGCGAAATCTGATTGGTTGAAACAAAAACATCAAGTTTCTGTTGTTAATGGATGTGTTTTTTCTTTCGATTTATTGAGTTAATCGAAGCTACCACATACGGGTATGTCCTTCGACAACTGTCAAAAGAACAAAACGTGGGAATCAAAGACAGTTTTAATCAGAGATGTATCCAAATACGATTTAGAGCTGGCCAGATGGACCTGGGTAAGTTTCTCTAATGAACTTTGGCTTGTGGGCCTCTTCGTGGGCGTGGTGGATGTATCTCTTTACGTAGTTCTCTTCCTCCTTGGATGAAAAGAGAATTGGAGCACGTGGCTGGAAGGAGCTGTAGGTCTTGTTGGCAACAAAGAGACCAAAGAAGGTGGCAAAAACACCGAGGGCAACCTTTGGTTTTTGTTTAGCTGATGGTGTTTTGTGTGGTTTTCAAAACCGATCCAACTCAACTCTGTAACGTGGGATACTGGCTCCAGCGATTTGGTAGGCTTCGTATGGGTTACCAATAGACACTGATTGTGATTGATTTGGAGTTAGTTTTTGAAGCGTTGTTTTGTGGGTTGAAGTTGTTGTTATCCACGCCCATTGGCAGTACGCCTGATTTCGTATCGCAAATTAAATCGAATAGTTTGTATTATTGCGCTGATTGATGGGTTTCGTCCGGTCGAGAGCAAACTGAGTTGGAACTATTAACCCCTTCTAGACGTCTGAACCACGATCTCTGATTGCAAATCAGCTCGAATCTCCAGTGTAAAATCTGAGGCCTTGAGCTGGAGCTGGTTGGTTGCGGGAGTTGAGGGACAGATCGTTGGTCTACTCACTCTTTTTCCTTTTTTCGACTGAGAGAAAATATCCCAAAAATATCAGAAATAACACATCAAGGACTCTGACACGCCCATGAATGATTGTGATGGTACTCTTTATTTAGTATTTAGTGTCGCTCGAATCAGTCTGATGTGTATCCAGGCTGGTAATGGAAAAACAAAGCAGGTTTTAATGCCTTTATCTTTTATTTTCAACAAAGCACATAACGGTTTTTTTCAAAGAGATGCAAAAAGATGATTCGGAAGCAATCAGAGTAATGTCTTAGAGAGTGAGGGCAGAAAGCACGGCAATGAAGATGCCACCAGCTGCCACAGAGGTGGCCGCAGAATAAACGCGCGTGGTAGTCAGCTTGAGCAGAAGCAGTGGTCTTTACAGCAGTTCCAGTAGCTAGTGGCAGTCGCAGCAGATCCACCAGAAGCCGCAAAAATGTAAGAACCAGCAGCAGACGAAACACATTCACCGAAGGCAACAGTCTTGAACGTGTTTCCACTTCTGTCGACCAAAGAAATCTTGTCCGCGCCACGATTAATCTGGTTTCCATCAGGCTTCCATCCATCAACAGCATCGAGATTCAAAGACGTCAGCGACTTGCCAAGGGCGATGGCAAAATAGCTGGCAGCAGTTCCAGTACAACCAGCAGTTTCGAAAGACTGGTACAAGACGTATTCCACGCCACCGCTTTGACCGAAACGAGTGGTGATTTCTTGGCTGAAGTTGAAGTCTTCCTTGACGCATTGATTGATTCCGTGATCGGTTGTTTGCTTTTCCGCCGATTAAAAGACAGTCGCCGTTCCAGTTGTAGCAGCCGGGCAACGCCTTGAGGGAGTAGGCGTAGGCGTTTGTTGGGTTGCAGGTTGTGTCGTGGAAGTATCCAGAGAAGAACAAAGGGAGGGCTAGAGGGTTTGGCACTCCTTGTGGGAGGGCAATAACGGTTTTATGGGGAACGACAGGTTTGTTGACTTGTCTGCAACAGTTCAATGGTTTATGAGGACGACATTTCAGAATCAATTTGATAGTGCTTACTGGCAGGCATCCAATCGACTAGCAACTGCTTGTGTGTGGTCGGAAGCCCAGCGCTCTCTCTTGTTGTAATCAAAGTTACAGTATGCAAGTGTTGATTCAGGATCTAAACAAAAGTATATTTAAGTTACGGATGCCATGTGTAGATAAAAGACTGACCCAAAGTATCGCAAAGGCAGCTGTTGACAATGGTGGTATTTCCGTTTCCGTTGGTGTCGCACGCCTTTCTCACAGTGATCAAAGCGTCAAGGGAGAACTGGCAGGCTGCAGAAACAACGAACTGTGGTGGGAAGTTGGATACAGACATTGTGTGTTTTAACTTTTTGGTAGTGTAACCGTTTGCGTGGAGGTCTTTAAGGTGTTTTTGATTGTGTGGCTGGATGGCCCGCCTCAAAAAAAGGATCAAATTAGGGTTCGTCCGCAGTGGCTGTTGATTGATGATTACTTGAAATTTGTCATGCTATTCGTCATAGCGAATCCGGTGGTGAATAATGGAAACTTATACATAGACCATGACACCAAACGTTTAACTTCATTGCGATGCAGCTTTTAATTCAATGAATTCACCAATGAATGAAGGGTAAATGGATCCGAAAACACTATATGAATTTCCGATGGAACATTGGCCAACGCATCATGTACAATCTTGAGCTTTTCTGCATCTTTCCCATCACTCACATCTCTAATCAATATTTTCACAACACGGTCTGGGTATTGAGAGTATACTCGAGCGTAAATCTCGGCATCCTTTTCTCCTGCGTCTCCGATTAAAACGAATCTCCTGTTTGGGTATTTCTGTAATAAAACAGTTCAAGAAAGGATATTCAGCTTTCTGGATGGGATTGTAACCCAACAAAAACGCTTACCGAAAATAAATCCTTGACAATCTCATCTTTATAAGCCCGTCGCGACCGTTGCGACCAAACATCCCGCAGGGTAATAGAGCCAGAAGGAAAATCCCCGTCATTCAAAAATTTCGAAATCATATCAAGCAGCTGGAAGGGTGAAGCCGACACATAATGGAAAGCAGCCTTCGAGTTGGTGTAAAACAATTTGTACAGCTCGGCCATTCCATGGATTGCAGCAGCATCGGGAACGAAAAACGCATTATTGAGAGCGGCAGTTGCGCCCTTGTAAACATCGGAATCCTTGATTGTGTCGTCCAGGTCTGTGATGATTGAAATACCATCTTGGGAAACAATCGTGGCTGTGGTTACGGCATTGACTCCAGCTTGGTTTCCTTAAATCTTAAGTTCAATTGAAGGTGGTTGCTTGTTGAAGTTAAGTTACCTTTTGACTTGTAAGCAATGACTTCCAACTGGTCCCAGAAGTAAACAGTCTCATCGCCCAGCTCTTGCCATTTCTTAATCACACTTTCTTCAATCTTGATCACATCGCTGAACAAGCCATTCGCTAGCAGAACAGGCCACACCTCCACACCATCGACGCACAACCCCTCCAGGTCTTGCACGCAGGTTCCATCGGTGTACTCACTCGCCCCGCCTCTTCGTCTAAGTCCTCGAACAACAACTCGTACACTCTTCTGTTCAGTCAGAGCTCCATCGAGAAATGCACCCATGCGTTCCTCATAAGCTTGATCGCTTTCCACGCTTCTGTCGCTTCGAATTGGACTCAACAGCCGCTTTCCGAGGCCAAGCAGCAAATAGCGACTAAGAGACTTGTTGTGTGACACGTGTGCCCAGCCCTTTACTGGGACAACCAGCGTTTTTGATTGGTCCTCGTTCGAGATCCAGTAGGCTGCAGTTGGAAAGAGCGAGAGGCGGCATTGCGTATCTGCTGTCACTTCTGCTGGTGAAACAGCTGTTGGCGGTGTTGATGGTTCGGGCGAAAGAGAAGTTGGGTGGATTTGATCGGGTTCAGTGGATGGTGTCAAGGATGTGAGCATTTTTGGAACAAATGATAAGGGGTTGTAAACTCGTGGAGCTACTCAGCTGTCGGGGTTGTGACTTCTGCATTTTGATCGTTAGAGCATCTAATCGCTTCGTTATAACTTATACTTGCTTATTCGACCTGCCTTTTTTAAATAAAACGCGTCAAAAGAAAGTAATCTTTCATATGTCACTCTGTACTAAGCTTTATATCAGTGATCACAGAAGATCACATTACTTAATAACTATATTCCAAAATCCGAAGGATGATGCTCTGGACCTGTTGCAGGCCAGTTACCCATGTGCGTGTTTTTCAATTTTCATTTAATCATCTGACAAATGGACTTTCTTACAAATGAAAGGAAAGGGTGATTTTCCAATCATTTCGCGAAATAAGTAGTCTTATCTCCCTGTATCCATTGTGCTCCAGGCTTTTCAGCAAACACGTCCACGTTGAATATACACAAGCTTGAATGGGCTCTACAACACCACACCCAAAGTTTCCACCTGGTTACATACCAAACTGGCCACATCTGGCATCATGGGACTCAGAGTCCGCCGCCTACACGTATATGGGACTCACTGTCATCACAACCATTGCAGTTCTCAGAAACGGTTTCTTCTTTGCAAATATAAAACACACCAAAGCAGTATACATTTACCTTTTTCTCTGGTGTCTTTTTCGGCTTACTGCTTTTGGCATGCGTGGCCATGTTTTGCATGGTAATAACGGGGAAAATCTCGACACGTACAAACATACACAGATTGTACTCTCAATTGGATTTATGCCGCTTGCTGAAGCGTTGACTTTGAATATCGCTGAATCGTAAGGAATTATTTCTTGGCACTTTCTTTCTATTGTCGCTGCTGTCTTAGATCCTTCCTGTTTTCTTTGACACTCAAAACTTTACACAGGTCCACTCTCATCTACGAACTGAGCCATCGCACCTATATCCGCCTCAGAATCCTTATTATATTCCTATTCCTTACATTTGGCATATCGCTCACAGCTTTTGTAATTGATTTCACCATGAACAAACCATTCGGCGCCAACGCAAAAGACTACGCGACAGACTTGATTCTCCGAGAAGTTGGATTCAATGGACTCTTTCTGATTACCATCTATACGTTTGTTGCGGCGATCCGGAACGCGATTGCCATCACACGCAAGAAGCATATCCCAACTGAATATGTAACCCGAATGCGGAAAATGATGTGGATTGTTTGTGGGCAGTCTGCGCTGATGATGGTGAAATTGGGATACATCACATACCGGAATTGGAACCCACAAGAGTTGAAGGAGGAGTGGGTTTGGTATATGTGGAGTGTTACGCCAGAGTTCTTGTATGTGTTGCCATGTCTGAGACATGGATTTGTGCTCTCAGTTTTTGATGATGTTGAAGGCGTCGTTGGAGAGGATGGGGAACATACTGATGTGGCCTTGCAGGCGGCAGTTCTCGAGGGAGGAAGGGTTGGGGCTTATAATGGTACAAACCCAGAGAAAGCTGCTGATTGTGTAGTTGTATCAGTCGAGACCAAGCTAGAATCGTTTGAAGAATAAGGGCAAGAGCTGTGTCCAATATTGATCCAGCTTAAGCTCACAATAACACAATTACTCAGCGAGTTTTATTATCTTATTAAACAAGATTATCCACCCTCTTGTACTCTCAATACCACAAAACCTTGGCTTGATGGATTTATGGCTGGTGCATTACATTCCGTAACTCCCAAGCGCTCTGTCTCGTTTTCAACTTCGGGACTCGTGACGTCATTTCTTTGAAACGGAATTCCAATGTCTGACGCTCTTTTTCCAAAGGACAACAGTGATCGGCGGATATTTGGCATAAAGAATATAATTAACAGTGGGTTGATGATTCCATCCAGAGCAATCATGGCCATTATGATGGTTCGCTGTGCTTCATCGTCATAAATTGAGCCCAAAAAAGCTGCGGGAAGTAGAAAGATGACCAAAGTCGAAGCCATGAGTGCGCAGTACATCATGACTTTACGTTGCTATGAAATAATTTTTATGTGTTCAGAACAGAAAACCGTTATCCCATATACATACAGCCTTGATCCTCAGAGCTTCTTTTTCAGGTGGAAGCATAGCCAATGCTTTTTTAGCGTAGAAATAAGTGCGGATATATAGCCAGGCTGTTGTAATTCCAGTGATTGCCTGATTAAGAGTGGCCAAAACCGTCCAGATTAGGGATGGGGATTGGGCACCTGATCTGGTTTTGGTACCAGGTAAACCTGGTCATGTGACCGTACCAGGTTTTGTTTTGGGTCAAACCTGGACCCAAACCTGATATGTAAAAAAAGTTGACTCTGGCGGGGATCGAACCAGGAACCGTCATGGTTTTTGAGTCGCGCATGGAGAATATACTATTAACACTTGTTGATTTAAGTTAAACATATAGCTTCTAATAACTGCCTTGATTAGAAGACCCAGCAGCAAATTAAATCCCAAAACTAAATCTATTTAAGACAATTTAAATTGTAGTCAATTCTAACTTCTAAGCAGAATGTAAGAAACCATAATGTCGAAATCTTCTTTATTTCAATCGATAAAAAACGGAAACTTAACAGATTTAATCATGACAATTATCTGAGGAGATGCTGTTGGTGTAGAGACAATAAAAGCTTGATTGGCAAATGTTGTCTGTGAAGTGGTACACCAAAACCCCACATCTCCACCAAAACAAGCGGCAGCCCAACCAAACTTTACGAAATCCATAAGAATGCTGTCGAAAAAATATTGGGAGCAGCTGAGGACTTAAGTACAATACCTGTAGTGTGTAGACGTAAGAAATTGATTACTCAAAGAGCAGACACAATAAATTCACCAAACAACAACGAACGTCGTCTTTATCCTTATAAGATCCCGTCGTTTACTCGGTCGAATTTTAACGTGGCTGGTTTCGTACTTTGATGTTTGGCTGGAATCAGGACCCATCCGACACTTGCAGTGATTAGTAAATATTTTAATATGATATAGAAGCAGTTTTTACATGATTGGGAGGACTGGGGGTTTCGCTTCTGTCATGTACTAGAAACGACCAATAAATAAAAACCGACTTTTCCGAACTGTAGCACAAAGAAAAAAAATAGTGCAATTAGTAAAATGATTAATATATGTAAGAGCATCAGCAGAAAATATTAGGCAACTACGTATTGTGGTTGCCATCTTAGCAGGCAGTCCTAAACCAGACAACTTGACAATGCCACGCAGGGAACAGCTGAATAAAAACAAGTCAAACTAATAAACCAAGACTAATATTCGAAACTTACTGTAAAGCAGCTTAGTTATGGCAAGGCGGGCCAGAGTATTCCTGATCGCAAAAGTTGTTTGCCAAGTCTTTGCATCGTCTATTTGACATACTCAGCAGGAATATCAATCGATTGCCAAGACAAGAAATCGATTCCTTGGGAGAGTTAGTAGTTGTTGGAGGACTGTATTCCGAGGTACGTGTTTGTCAATTGTCAGTTTTCTAGAACAATAAAGTATTCTCCCACACAAAAAAGACACAATTCCATGACTACTAAATATACTTGCTTTTATATGTAATAGGCTTTATTTGCGTTTAGGTTTGCAGTCCCTTTGCCATGTCGTTGACGCAGACTTCAAACCCCCCCCCCCCCCCCCCCCCCCCCCCCCCAAACCTGACCCATACCTGGGAGACCAGGTCTGACCCTTGGTCGACCAGGTAAACCCGATGACTCATACCTGCAGGTACCGGGTTTTCACCAGGTACCCATCCCTAGTCCAGATCTCCAATTGAGGATGATCCATGGGATGTCCAGATGCATTTGTAACGGATGATAAATATATAGGTGCGAGAGCGGCAACAAAGGTTGCGGCTGTCGTAACCTTAGGGTTAGACATGTGGGATGGGAGGAGGCGGATTAGCGGGCTTAGTATGAAGGAGGGAATAAGACGGCGTGGCAGGAGATTAGGGACAAGAAGAATCAAATAAACCATGACTGCCAGAGGACTCCTTGTGCTCATGACCTGCCAAGCCGGCGCCCTTGCCGCCGCCATAAGCGCCGCCGCGGAGGCACCGTGCCCCCTAAGCCCTGGAGTCCACATTTTTTCCTCTGAGTCGTCTCTGTGAGCCTACAGATGGGCAGATCGAAAAGGGCTCAAATGACCAACGCAACGTACCGCCGAACCGGCAGGAAGAGCTTTATTATATCACTGAATCAAATCGAGGATCAATACAAGGAGCCGCAAGGGCGGGATCATGATGCAGAGTCTGCGTATGAAAAACACCAACGCATCGCAACGCCCGAACTGCCCCTTCAGTCTGTGGTTAGACCAAAAACCAGCGAATCGCAACGCTCGAATTGCCCTTCAGTCTGTGGTTAGACCAAAAACCAGCGAATCGCAACGCTCGAATTGCCCTTCAGTCTGGGACTGTTTTAACCCAAACGAGGAGCACCAGAAAGCGCTCATCACGAAAGGACACGTCAAGGAATGTCTTCAGTGCAAGAAGATGAGCGCGGTAAACAAAGACATCACGTTCAACCATTTCCCACAGCAGTGCAGGCAGAAAAGTCGCAGGGGAAACGGACCGTCAGTATCCCTCAGATACTTTGGTAGCAGCGTCGAGGAAATCTACCTGGTAACAGAAAACGACAACCAGCAAAAGGAAGAATCGGAAATGGGAGATAAAGAAGTAGGGATCAGAACGTACGTAGCATTCGCGATCTAAGGAATGGGACAGACCAGCGGGAGGAGTAGGAAAAAAAAAAAAAAAAAAAAAAAAAAAAAAAAAAAAGCGAACCAAACCTCCCCGAAATAATATTAATAAAGACTGCCGAACTTTTTTTTTTTTTTTGCAGAAAAGGGAAAAACTGTCAAGAACGCAGCAATGAGACTCGGAACCAGAGCGGTTGTAGCGGCAATCGCAATCCTTGGGTGCATAGCGAGAGGGGCGGAGCAGCACGACAACCCGCTGGACCCAAAGCACCAGGTGCAGAAGAACTGGGATGAAGCAAGGGAGGAGCCGACCTGGAACAGAGCCGCAAGGAAGCAAGACGCAGAAAGCGGCGTCCACACTTCAGAAGGAGGACCCAGCAACAGCCACAGCCACCTGGACCCAAAGTACTATGCGCAAGAAGAATGGAGAAGAGCCAACGAGCAACGCGGAACGGCAGAGGACCCGAAAATAGACCAACTGATACAGCAGTTCGAGAGCCATAAGCTGGGCGGTGGGATGCGACTAGGTAGCCACATAAGGACAAGAGTGCTGATTGACGGGAACGACAACTGGGCCCTCTGCGACACAGGCACCCAATTGACCATCTTGAACGAGACTTGGGCAGCAGGGAACGGGATCAAGAAAATCGCAACAGCAGCCATGACCGTTACGGGGTTCGACAACGTGCCGCAGAAAGCGAACATGGCTATATCGCAGCTGTTGACCTTCACGAACTTCAACGGTAAGCGAACACAACAGACACCGCAAATCTGACAAACCACAAACGACAAAGGTCAGGAATTTACCTGCAACGTGATCCTAGGGCACAACCCGGACGAAATATTGACGCTAGGCACAGATGTCATGCCCAATCTAGGCATAGGACTGACGGGACTGTCCGCAGTAGGTGACACACCACTACCCACACCGTTCGAGTCGGAACCCACACCAGCAGTGGAATTTCCAGAAACCAAAGAAACGGAAGAGGACCGGCGGAACCGGGAAAACCTGATGAAGGACATCCAGCCGTTTCTGGATGAGAACGCCAAGATCCTACCATGGGCAAAGACGAACATCCCAGGGGCGGTAGTGACGATTGATCTGGTGGAAGGAGCGCAACCATCACGAATACGCCAGTACAAGATACCATTCACGCGGATGGCAGCAGTGGAGAAGCAGATACAAACATGGATCGATCAGAGAAGCATCGAAGCAGTCGACGGGGCATCGGACTGGAACGCGCCGCTGATTGCACCCCAACGGAACATAGCAGGACAACCGCCGAAGATCAGAGTATGCCTCGACGTGAGAGCGCTGAATTCCCAGACGGTCAGCTACAACAGAGAATTCCCAGCATGCAGGGACGCCCTAACAACCGTAACGGACTCGAAGGTATTCTCGACAATCGACCTGGAGGGAGCGTACCAGCAATTTGATATCAAGGAGGAACACCGTCACCTGACGTCATTCACATTCAAGGGCAAACGGTACCAATTCTGCGAGAGCGGCAACAAAGGTTGCGGCAACGGCAAGAGTAATCACAAAGTATTTTCTTGTGGCTTCGACACTTTCTTGGCGAATCCTGAGCACATTAGAATCAGATC
>JAIVFH010000250.1:0-39075 GCA_025765595.1 Obelidium mucronatum | reverse complement strand
CGCAGTTCCCTGATAATTTTCAAATTCCCATTTACTGCAAAGGGTTGGCTTTGAATCAAACGATAGCATAATTCGCAAGTTCCAATGACATACCTGTTAAACTAAGGAATATGTCTTTGACGTTCATATACTGACAAGGTCGCATAGTATCCCCAGGAAACAAGAAACGGATTCATTACCAACTGTGATTGCATGCCCCACAAGACCACAAGCATCGCCCCCGAATCCACTGAACCCATTCGTTGACGGATTCTTCCAGACTCGTTTCCATTCGTTATCCACAATATCCAACAAAGCAAGATAGCCCCTTTCACTGACGCAAAAGCGCTTCTCTTAACTTGTGATGCACTTGAATTTGTGATGGAATCAGCGCTCATGAGTTCCTGCAACGAATCGTAAAAAACCAGGCGACCCGAGGGCTCAAAGCTGAATCGAGGCGATTTTCGAATCCCATGGCTGATTTGCGCACTCCAAAGAATGTCGACTTGTTTCCCACTTGATGACTCAAGAACAGGTTTCCTTCGGCTGGTGGAAAAAGAAGAAGCGTTTAGAACCTGTTCTCCTCGAAACCTGATTAAAAAACAAGGAAAGAAAAGAAACCAACCAAACCTGTCATATTCATACTATAGTCTCCCGATCGAAGTGATTGACATGGGATGAAGCTTTCCCCGCGCTGCATACACGAGAACTTTTCGCCTTCAAGGGATGTTTTGTATGACCCACAACAGATGCCATTCCAGGAGACGACATGAAGCAGCTCCAAATCCACTGAAAGTTCCGTTCTTCAGTGGAAGTGACCAGACAGTCGTGTGATTGTTTAGGAGAACCAGGTCACCAGTCTCAACCAAACAGAATCTAGAGTTTGGTAAACCGCGAGTAAAGTCGCCCGAGTAGCTCCAGGAATGGATTGATTGTGGAATATCCCAACGGTGCCGTCTTCGTGGTATTGGAAGTTTGCATTTCCAGAAAGGGGGGATGTAATCGTCCACATCAACGAGGTGAGTCGCTGCTGGGAGACCCTCGCCGTAATTCAATGCTTGAAAATTCTGAGACAGTGATTAGAACGCTTTAGTTGCACATCACCAAACCTGTCATATTCAAGAAGTATTCTCCAATCCGCAAGTATTGACAGGGTTCATCACAGCCCCGCGACTCAGGCATCGAGCGTAAGCATGCTGGGTTCATTATACGGCTCCATATCCATTCCTGTGTCCGTTGTGCAAATACACTGTCATACGATAAAGAAAGAGGATCTAATGGGTCCTTCCTGACAATATTTGCAGGTAACCCACAGCGCCGCATGATTCTTTGGATGAGTTTCGGTTGAATCCAATTGAAATTCCTTGCGATGACCACAGAAACTCAAAGTTGTGCGATTGTAGATGCCAAAGTACCCATCAGAATGCAAACACAAGAAGCAGTTGACTGATCCATTCCGTACATCAGATCCATGCAAAACAGTTCCGTGATTTTGAGACCATATATCGGCGACTTCGATATTTCCGTTTGGGTGGTATTGTAAGACGGCTTGATTGTATATCATCATAGAAACCTGCTCCTCGAGAGGAATACCATAAAATATTGTTCCCAGTCTGATTCTGCAGTACAAAGATGCCGTTGTTTTTTGGCCTCCATAACTGATAGCCAGCCAGTTGAAATCCCGAAGAACCAATACTCGATCCTGGCGGTACACATATCATTCCATCAATATTGATTGGGAAAGCGTTCTGTCCATCATCGGAATAAAACATTGTTTGTAGAGAGTACGGAAAGGTCTGAGTTGTACTGATACGAGTAATCTGGTTTAGGCAGTTTGACTAGCCCGGCTGATATATAGTCAAAACTGATGCAATAGGTTAGGACCGTTGGGTTTGTTGAAAATGTGCTGATTGTTTCGTTTCTCAGGTGCACCGTTAGGGAGGCCGAAGCATCTGTAGATGTCATAGTCAATTTGTAATCTTGATTACGATCCATTGTTCCACCACCAGCAGTAAATAAAAGACGGTCTGGGGCCCCGATTGGCCCGCTGTACAGTCCAATATTTGCATCCTCTGTTTGAAATCGATCATTTAATAATTGTAGAGTGGGAGGCTAGCAAAAATTACCTGTCAACTTCAAATACTTCGAACCAAATCTTATATACTGGCAAAAGCTGACGGAAACGTTTGGTGGAAGACACATGCCCACCGTATACGTATCTTCAATCCATGGACTCCCCACCGGCCCACAGTCAGAGGTATCACCAAATACCGGATAGCTCCACTTCCGCTCCGAGTCAATAAAAATTGAGAATTCTCCTGACGAGTGGATACAAACAGCGGTGGCACCTTGAACACCTTCCCCCAGAAGAATAATCATCTCCAAAAACGGATTTAGAATTTGGACGTATCCATCCAAACTGAAAAGCAAGTAGCTAAATTTGCCCAAGGAGCGGGATCGCCAAACTTCCCGACTCGATGGCATGGAGGGATCGCCAATTGACCGCACCAAAGTGCCATCCTCTGAGAAATTTATGTCATTTCATTAACCTAAGATACTAAATGCCTTACCATCCATCCATATATATGACTCGCCAGATCGCATATACTGGCACGGTTTCAATATCGCACCAGGCTTTAAACAGGTCAACTGCTCGTTGACAAACCATCCAATGGATCCACAACTGTTATACCACCCAGATACACCCGAGGACTGCCATATAACGTCAAAGCGATCAAAAAGAGTAAGTTGTCCTTCTGGTGTCAAACACAAGTCCATAGCAGGCTTTTTCAATGTCAACAGCCCCGTTTCCGAGATGACTCGCTGGTGACCATCATATAGAACCAAGTTTCCATCGGTTTGGAAGGCAAACTTGTAGTCTAGAGAAGGTGGGTGGCCTTGATGTCCAGTACTCCAAATCAATGATCCAGCAGTCTCGCTCTTACTTGAGAATATCTTTAAATTGGAGTCATGGTCCAGAATAGCATAGTAGTCGCCAGTTTTCAGCATTTGACAGGTCTTGAGAGTAGTTCCAGGAAGAATACAGCCACTAGCTGTACCGTTGTGGAATCGAGGCTTTCCAACATCTTGAAGAGACTCGCACTCAAGCGTAAATCCAGAATTTCTCCGGTTTCGATTCACGCTTCTGGGATTACTCCATACAATGTCAAGAAAACTCTTGCGATACACTGTTAAAGATCCTTCACTGTCAAGACAAAGGCGACTGGCGTTCGCGAAGAGTATCGATGAAGAAGAACCCCCCATAGGTTGTAACCTAAAGCCAACTCTAATGTTTCCGTTCACGTCGAAATCCAAAAAATAAGCACGCGATTCACTCTGGGATAATCCAGCGTTCCATACACGCTTTGATTTGTCCCATTCAAACCCCTCATAAATAGAAAGATCGCCCGTTTCTGAAAGAATCAGTTAATTCAAGATGAATACCACCCGAAAAAATACTTTATACACCTTCAACCACAAAGTAAAAGTTGCCCCTACGCATATACTGGCAGACTTCCATTCTTTCCGAAGGTCGCAAGCAAATCGCAGGCTGATCCATCCCAGGAATAACCATTTCCACAGTGCCAACAGGTCGGCACAGATTCCCTCCAAACCCATAGAACCCCGGCTGAGTCGGAAATACCCATAAAGCTTGACTGGAGCTATTATGTACCGAAAGCTTCGGCCAATAAGGCGCCTGATAGATTCCAAGATCTGCGCCTGAAGGTGTGCCCAACAGCGATACTCGAAGACACAAGGCATCCCCACCAGAGAATGGGAATCGAAAACTGTTTCTGGCAATTCCATCTGCGTCGGTAACAAGAAGCTCGCCATCATCCTTGAACGACAATGTATAATCGCCGAAACGTTGACGAGCAAAGCCAGCATGCCATACAACTTTTTGATTTTCGTCTCTAAGAACAACATTTCCGGCAAATTCACCCGAACCTGTGTTGTGTAATCGTCAGGTACAGCCTCCGCGATCCAAAACAAAAAAAGCACAATTTACCTTCAACACTCAGACTCCTATACCAAACCACACGCCCCTTTAAATCGTTCAAACTCCTATAGATCCCAGAAAATCGCCTTGAGTACATCTTTTTATAACTAACTACCAGGGCGGTGCTTGTAGTTACACTCATTCCTCGAAACAAACATCGAGTCTCCCAGGATCCACTCCCTATGATCCAATTGTTTCCACGCAAATGGTCAGACGGAAAATAATCCATACTTTTGCGTAGACGGAACCCAAAATACTCCAATGTGGCTACAGGCCAATTATCAGTTGGAGATTGGTCAACCCCAAAATACGGAAGTCTAGCATACGCACTAATGCTCAATTTAAAATATGGCGGATTGTTTAGCGGGTATTTTGTCAGTGAGCTTCCATCTTCCCGCTTGATGCTGAGAGAGTCCTTTGAAAAGTGAAACCAGTACTTTTCTGCATCAGCCCCTTTGAAACCCGTTGAAAATGTTTGAGTATAATTTTGCAGATACATGACAAGATTCCCGTCACCTTTGTTTTTATTTGCAGTTAGAAGACAAACCAGAACTTTCAGCTCTACTCACGTTGCATCAACAGCAATATGCCCTGATAATAAATGTACTGACACGAAAAAATACTATCTCCAGGAAGCAAATGCACATTTGATTTATCGATCGGGCTATGGGCAGGAAGGTATTCAATACTTTCGCACAAATCCAATCCAGCGATAACACTCGGCGTCGAATAGAGTCCACCAGTGGTCGATTCAATACAAGCAAACAGGCTAGAGGAGTTCAGACTTTGATCTGACCAAGTAAACGATGTTCCTCTGCTCGGACTTGAAATAGAAATCGAAGAAGCCGTGTCAAATGAGAAGGAGTAATCCCACGGTCGATTTCCCGAGGAGCCCATGGTCCAAAGAACGCTATTTCCTTCGCGAAGCACTAAGTTCCCAGCCAAGTCCCCTGAAGCTGTTTGCAGCGAGGTGGTTTGTTGAGTCATACAGAAGACCAATTATAAAACCGCCCTCACTTTGCATCATCAGAGTATGATTTCCGAGGATCAAATACTGGCACGGTCCAATCCGCTGCTTGGGGAAACAAAAGTCCCCATTCGGCCGCCGCATCAACAAACCAATGTCCTCGCAAACATGAAACCCAAAATTAGATCTAACTGGTGGCTTCACAGTCCATGCGAAGCTACCGAGTCCAAAATATGGGCCCGGAAATACGCAGAGGTCATAGTTGCCACCAACGACAACGGGATAGGTGATTGTGGTTATGATATCTCCATTCGGGTCAACGATGCTGAGTGATTCGTTGGTATGTCGCAAAGCATAACCATCAGAGTAGTAAACAGTTGGAAAGTTTGCAGTCCATTCTGGAACCGGTGTAGTGGTTGCGGGATTTGAGGAGTACAAGGCCAGGTTGGCATCACCTGTTTTGACGTCAAACTCAAAACATTCAAAAAAGACCAGCCAGACTCACGTTGCATCACCAAGTAAAAGTTGTCAACGAATAGATATTGACATGGCCGCAGCTCGGAATTCGCTGGAATGCACTGACCAACATTCTGTAGTGTGACGCAGTCATCAACACCATGGACGCCGGGTATTGGTTGGAACAGGGAACTTGGTATCCATAACTCTGGGGCACTTGATGGAATAGGCCCGTAGCTATTGACCAAAGCCACAAGGCTGAGAAGAGCGAAAATTGGGGGCATTTCACAGGCGGATATCTATTTTAATTAAAAAAAACAGTCAAGTAATCCAATTTCCTAACATGAAACGCCACTTACAAACACTAAATTCGTCAGACAGATGGACAGCTTTTTTTTGAAATAATATTTGTAAGATTGCTTCACATGTATTTTATTTTTGTTTTTTACGCCTTAGTGCTCAAGAAAGTCACTCCTGGAAGCTCCTTACCCTCAAGCAACTCGAAACTCGCACCACCACCCGTTGAGACGTGAGAAAACTCGCCCTCACGCCCAGCCTTGGCAACAGCCGTAGCAGCGTCACCGCCACCTACAATCGTGGTAGCTCCAGCTCCAGTGACTTGGCAATGGCAGTACCTTTCTTATCAAAGGGGTAGTTTCCAATCTCGACTGGTGAAGGCCTGTCAACGTCTACCTTGGCAAACTTGGTGGATATTTAGTCATGTTGTGTATATTTCTTTTCACAAAAAGTATCTGCAATAGTTACCTTGTTGCCTTCCTTGTCCTCTTCCTCTTCAATGTGGAAACGGATATGCTCGATAAGGATAATCTCACCTGAAAAACACCCAATTCGAGAATCAACACACCACAAACCATATTTTTTCCGAAGTCTAAAGACCGCACTGAAATCGCAACTATCGTATACACTGCCAACACCAGCATATCCCCGCTTCGAGAATCTTTTTCCGATCCTGACGTCGACTTCACAACAACACCTGTGAGACAAATCCGCAGTTATCATGACGCTAGGGAAATTCGAAAGAACTTTTTGAGTGATCCACGGGTTTATATAGGATCCTGGATCTGTGGGTTTCATGGAGTATTTCCACATCAGTGTGCAAGGGTTTTTGGTGACAGCGTCAAAGTATTGGGCGGTTTCCTCCAAGCTCCGATAGTCGCATCCACCGTGGACATTGATTTTTGACAGGCTTCCATGTAATGAAGCGGGATAGTTGTGTCTCCAAAGACGGGATGTGTTATTGGACAGAAACCTCCAAACATCAAAACTGCATATCCAGGCGAGGCAAGAGAGAGTCTTGAATAGGTCATTTTCTTTATCGGTATGAAGGATGAGAGATGTTTCGATACCAGTGTAGCCCTTGTCTTTGAGGGACGGGAGATTTGTTTAAATTGCAATTTGTTGTGAGCTTCCGCCTGCAAAGAGCGTCTTGGAATTGTCTCGCGCAGGATCCACCAATGACAAAAATTGACCCAGGATTTCAGCACTCAGCCGCAGACGGAGTATTTATGATGGTCGGTGTCCATGAAGGAATTTGCGAAATCTTGAGTGTCTCGGAGAAATATGTCCACAATCTTGAAGTTGGAGTTCCAGTGCAAACTAGAATTCAAAAACCTTGCCCGAACTTTCAATCTTATCCCAGCTTGCCACCAAATCCTCCACAGTCTCCAACTTCCGTCGACGAAACCAAGAAAAATGCGGAGTTCGGCCATGACGGACTGCACTCTGAAAGCTTCCATGAATTCCATGCCGTCAGTATAAACAAAATTAAATCGAATTAAGAAAATAGTTTATTTTTTACTATATTATAAGTATATTAATAAAAATAATGGCTTCAAGAACTGTCACGTTTGTGACTGGAAACGCCAACAAGTTGAAGGAAGTTCAAGCGATTCTTGCTGGTTGCCCCAACTTGAATCTAGTCAATCGTAAGCTGGATCTTCCTGAACTGCAAGCGGCGTCAACACGAGAGGTGAACAGCGCGCAGTACGGGGGGTTTTGAGCAAGTTTTGAAGCCTAAATATTGTGTATTTACAAAGGTATCGATCGATAAATGCCGTCGTGCGGCTGAAATCATTCAATCGCCTGTGTTGATTGAGGACACGTCACTTTGCTTCAATGCATTGAACTCTCTACCTGGTCCATACATTAAATGGTTCCTCGACTCTTTGGGCCACGAAGGACTCAACAAAATGCTGGACGGTTTCTCGGATCGTTCTGGATACGCTTTATGTACATTTGCCTACTGCGAAGGGCCAGGAAAGGAGGTCAGTGCAACTTTACACAAAGTACTCTTGAATTGCACCTGATTTAGATTTTCCACTTCTTTCTAGGTCCATATTTTTGAAGGTCAGACTGATGGGACTATTGTTCGTCCGCGAGGTCCATTGGATTTCGGATGGGATCCCATCTTTGAACCAGCTGGATACAACGTCACATATGCAGAAATGGATAAATCTGTAAAGAATCAAATCTCTCATCGCGCAAAGTCTTTGGAAAAAGTGAAGGCATTTTTTGCAAACAATTGAGTTTTTTCCGTCGGACAGTTGACAGAAGGGAATAAAACACAATGCCGAACTTTCCCCTTTGCGCCCTTTGTCGTGTCTCTCGAACAATGGAAACCAACCAGAAATGGCTCCGTGCTCAACGTTTCTAATCATATCAATAGCCTTTCTTTGTGTTGCTACTGTTGGCTTCTTGGCACTCCTGTGGTTTGTCTTTTATGTTGAAACATACAAACGCGGCCTCCAGATTTCAGTTCGAACGATTGGAACGACATATAACAAACTATTAACGCAAATGAGCATTTCTCTGATTGGGATCTACATTTGCGCTCTGATTCGACACGAAGAGATGGATCGCATCGGGGACATTCGTTCAATTTCTCGATGCATCAACAAACTCATTTGGAACGTTTTTGTGGCCGCGTTCGAGATTGGTTACTGCCTGTACAGTTTTCGGCGAACCTCTCCAGTTGTAGAACTTGTCTATCCACAGCTGGTTGTCCAAATAACCCCCATTATCAAAATTGTCCCGTTCCTGTTTTATTTGCAAGTTGTTCCAGCAGTGGTTGAACTCAGTCTGTTTCACGTTGCATCGGCCAGCGACGTACAGATGATGAATCACACTTTGAATGTTCTCAACGCCATTACAGCATTAGTGACCTTACTTCTTGATTCCATCCTCTTGTTCACTTTTGTTCGGTTTCTGAATACAACGCGACAAGATGAAACAATCACCATCGACAGCCGGTTCCTGATCATTTCGCGGTATGGAATCTGGATTGTTTCAATGGGGTTTCTGGCCGTTGCCGTCTATATTACGTATGCTGTTTACGGAAACGAGGAATTTCTCATGGTGACACTGGCTGTAGTTTCTGTGATATTCTATGGGCTTTTTGCAATGAAAGTATCTCTCTTTTACGACGATGTGAAACGCGGGGAGTTGAATCAGTCTCGCTTGGAGAAAGTGTTGGGGAAGGAGCAGTTGCATAATATCAAGCAAATGTCAATGCGGAGGATGCTGAGCACTAGAACTGACAGGGGAAGCTCAGTTCAAACAGATATCGCGGAAGTTGTGTAAAAATAATCGTAAATTGAATTAAAAAAAAAAACTGTTTCATTCTCAATAATGACGTGATTTGCTATTCATTTGAATTTGAGATGAAATCTTTGAACTTGATTGGCCTCTCAAGCCATTGGCATTCACACCAATCGATAAACTCTGTCCCTGACTCTGCCCATGCCAATCGCTTCCCATCGAATTAGAAACTAAGCTATTCTGTCTACTCAAACCTCGGCTATCAACACACAAGGCGGCATATTCAATTTTAGATCGCCGTTCCTTCTCCTTATTCAACTTGTCCCTATGCAACATCATCTTCATACGAAACAAGATGAAATAAAGAGCAGAAAAATGCAGGTAAACAACAACCAAATAGTCATCTGTCGTTGCAAGTGAAAACAGAACGTAAAAAGCTAAAGCCGACAACCCAAACGCAACAGCCGTGATTCCATGACGACTGATTATCAAAAACCGTTCATCTGTAACTCCATCGTGGATCTGCGTGGATCTCAAGTACAGCGTGAATGTTACCAGACAAAACACGTCGAAAAGAATAATCAGAGCGCCGTTGAGTATGCTCATGTAATACACGGATTTCACAAGTAGAGGGGATTTATGTCCGTCTTCCACTTTGAGGGCTTGAGAGATGGGGTATAGCAGCCATTGAATGAAAAACAGCAAGGGCGAGATTCGAGCTCCAGCGGCGGCGGTTTTCCCTGCTTTTGGAAAAACTTGATCAAAGATGGGTTGTGCTCGAAGTGACGAATAGTACACGTATGTTCCTTCGGTGATTCCAGTAAAGAGGTTTTGAAATGTGCGGCACACGAGTTCTGATGTGGAATCTTCCTCCAAATAAAAGACAACCGCCTCTGTTAGGTAGAGTCCAACATTGGATGTGATCATGAGAAGTAAGAGGGAAGAAAAGGGAGTAAAGATTCCTTTGAATGTTATGGCTTTGCCTTGTTTGACTGTTTCATGGTACAGGATAAAGTATATGAGCCAAAGTACTTCGAAGAAAGATACAAGGGCCATGAAGGCGGACCCGTAGACTAGAACTTCAGTTGGAAAGGGCATAGTATTCCCAGTGAAGTGGTAAATCCAATCTAGAAATATGGTAAATCCTCTCACGCGCGCCATGAGCAGCAAATAATCAGACAAGTAAGTTTATTTAAAGGCATCTTTTGGGGGAAAAAAAAAGAATATTAAAAAGTTTGTGTATATCGGGGATACCTATCACACAGATCCTTCTTCCATTAAGCATGGAAGACCTCGTCATTTGCCCAAAGTTAGCGAACCAAACAATGTAAAATACTATCCTTTATACACATCACAACCCCGAAAGAGAAATTTAGTGCTGGAAATCTCATTTAAACTGCCCAAGAAAGTGCACTTTTGGTTTTTTGCAATGGAGGGCTTTCCTGATAAATAGGACCGCGTTTCAATTGTTATTGCAATGTGTGCTTGGATTATTCACACATTATTTACATCACAATCAAAAGAAAACTGTCCTGGGCTGATTTTTTAATCTCTTGCAGCAACACTGCCGCCCTTCCTAACTTCCCATTCACGATACGCAAACTGAACTTGCGACAAACAAAAAAAGAAGACGAATATCCCCAGAAACGTGATCAAGTCTAAAAAAAAAAAGAAAAAAAGGAAGGTTTTTTAGCTTTAAAAAGAACCATTGCACCAAAAAAAAACAAAAACCAAAAAAAAAGGGCATATTTAACTGTTGGCATTGAATATCAAAGGAATCATGGTCATGATTCCACCATCGGCACTCTTGCTTCCTGCGCCACCAGCTACCGCACCAAACCCAATAATATTCACGGCAATCATGAGCAAGATATTCGCCACAGCTCCAAGCCCACACACATGCTTATAATGAGCCCACGATTGAAGTCTCTTGTGTGGGAAATACTTCATTGCAAGTGTCTCTGGGATGATGGACAGGGAAATCAACCATCCCCAAGCTAGTAAATTCAAATCTAAAAAAAAAAAATGATGATCCAAATTAGAAGAAGGCAAACCGTGGAAAAAAAAAAAAGGTACTCAACTCAAATCATGCCAAACAGCCACAAACGTGAACGTAACCAACAAATTCAAAACATAAACCCCTTTACTACCCCCCATCGGAACATAAATATACCGAATAATCCAACGATTAAAACTACGATGCCAACTCCTCCAAAACCCACTCGCACTATAATTATTCGTCATGCATCGATTCATGTTTTCGACAGTCTCGATTCCATCCAGCATGGCCCAGAGCCTGAAAAACCGCCAAATGACGAGAAGCTTTAACCAAATATGTTTGAGGTTAAAGTATCCCAGGCAAGCGACTTCGAATGCAGTGAAGGGAGTTTGCTTCCAGACGCCCGATTTCGCGATGGCAATCACAAACGTGGAGTGGATAAAGAGTTCCATGAGGAGGAATGAACACATCCATCGTGCAATGTAGGTGAGGATTTGTTTTGAATGGGTCTTTGGGGTTGTGGAAGGGGGTCGGGATTTGAGTTGGTGGATAAAGTCGTTGTATGAGATGATGGGGCCGGCGAGGTATAACGGTATGTACAGGAGGTAGGCAAAGTAATTGACGAGGTTGTAGTCTTGTCTGTCGAGAGGTGTTTCGATGCGGGATTTGCTGCATTGATGGGATTGGTTGCATTCTTGGCATGTTGTTGTGTGATCCTTCTGAATGAAATGACAATGTAAGGAGACATGTTTTGTGGTGATGTGAACTCCAAAAAGGGGTATAACAGGAAGGAATAGAAATCAATAGAACATAAATACACACCGATTGCTGGTTACTACCGCTTCCATCGCCCTTCGCTTTCCAATAGAAATCCAAATCAAAACTAATCATTCGCAAAAAACAGAATCGCAATGGATCAAACCAGCCATGATTGATACCACTTCCAAGAGAATCCAAAAAGGATAAATACGAAGAAATCCAACCAAATTGAAATCCCTGGAAAAATATATTCAAGATGATGCGTTGAAGAACGTGGTCATTTGCGCGAGATGCAAAACAAAAAAAAAGAGTTTACCCGATAGTAATTGGTGAACACCAAAAGAGTCATTCCAAAAATCCAAGAAAGGATTGGAATCAAGGAAAAGAGACGTGCATGAAATGTGTTGGGACTGTTGACGGAAGATTTGCCGAGAACGTAAACAACCAAGTAATAGTTGAGCGCCAACGCAAGACAAAGTTTCAAGAATCCAGAAGGTCCATTATAAACAAGGAAAAATACGACAGAAAAGATAAGGGTGAAAGTTGTTCTGGCGTGGAACGCTTTCACTACATCTCCCTTTGACTGATAAAACGACTGAAGAGTATTCGAAAGTACAACATGTAAAGCCATGAGCGGAATCAGAATGCGCAAGTTTCCCCGGAACGAAGCATATTGAGAATCCGAGTTGTCGACAAACCACTTTGAGTTGATCCAAGAGGGTGAGAGCATGTAAGCATACGAGGCAAACTCGGGACGCGACTTGGCAGAGAAGGATACAATGCACCAGAGCATAGCAGCCATGCACAGCGCCGTGACAGCCGTGTGGGCGTAGAGCTCTCTGGTTAGAATTGGTTTTGTGGTTGCTCCGGGCTTTTCCGCGTCAGAGATACGGACATAGGCGTTCTGCGGCGGGTTCATTGCGCCTCTCGAGGCGCTTTTGCGGCGACCAATTGTTGTGTTTATTTAAAAATAATAAATAAAATAAAACAAATAAAAAAGAGATTTAATGGACCACAGCGCAAACACGAAGCCGTTCCTCGTGCGGCCGTCGCCTGTCGCGTTTTCGTCGCCCGGCTTCCGGCAGCGCAGCGCAACGAGTTCGAGCGCCAGCAGCGAAGCGACATCGCAGGCGTCGGAGGCGAGTGTCGAGCTGCTGGCGTGGCAGTTCCAGCCCAACACGCCCGTGAAGGGTAAAACTTTTACTTTTACTACTTCTACTTTTGCTTTAATGCATTCTTTTAATTCCTTTAATTCTTTTAATCTGTTTTAACCGCAGAAAGCACGCTGGCGCCCGTCGCTTGTCTCTCTGGGCGCAAAGCGCCGCTGACGCCGTCCAACTCGAACGCCAACTCGAATGCGAATGTGTTCAGCTTCGCGCTGCCGAGTCCGCACGCGCCGCCCGCCCTCTCCAGCGCCAGCGCCAGCGCGAGCAGCGCCAAGAAGCCGCTTCCGAAGGCGGCAAACAGCGCGCGCTTCCGCCGCAACTCGAACGCCAACAACGCCAACAACGCCAACAACGACAACGACGACGACGACGCGGCCGACTCGCCGTCGAAGCGGTACGGCAGCGCGCCAAAGCCGGCGTACAAAATGCAGATGCCGCCGCCGCCGACGCCGTTCAGCCGGCGCGTCGCTGGCCTCGGCCTCGGACTCGGAATGGGCGCCGCCGGCGACGACGAGGACGACGAGGACGACGACGGCGACGATCCGTTTGCGGCAAAGCCGCCGAAAAAGAAGCGTGAGGAATATGCGGCGGCGTCAACTGCGCCGTCGCCGTTCAAGCAGCAGTTTGCGTCGTCGCCGTCGCGCGCGTCCGTCTTTTCTTCGTCGCTGTCGTCGGCGTTCGCGTCTTTTTCGCCGCGTTCATCGCCATTCGAACTGCCCCATTCTCTATTATTTGACAAGAGTGGCGATGATGTCGACGAGGACGGCGATGAACAAATGTGCTCTTCATCATTTGATCCTCCGCAACTATCACATCAAGAGGATGATTCTGATGATTACGATCCTCATCGTGTTACTCCCACTGCAGACTATATGATTGATGTTTTTGCGTCTTCGTCTTCGAAAAACTTGGATGGATCTACTCCAGTCAATGAAAATACAAACAACCAAAAGACACCCACTGCTCAACAAGCAGGTGGAGCGCATCATTTGGCTCTTTTAAATGCTGGTGTTCTTGGTCCGAGTGGTTTAAGTCTTGGTATGGGAGGGGGTGTTGGTGCTGGAGGAATGGTTGGAGCTGCTTCTTTTGCTGCTGATTTGAATGATCCGAATTATGCTTATTCTCATGTTTTGGATTGGAATGGTATTGAGATTTTGAAGCGTTCAAAGTTTCAATGTATGGTTTTTTTTTTTTTTTTGAATTGATACCGCCGAAGGCGGTGAATTTATACCGCCGAAGGCGGTGAATTTATACTGCCGAAGGCGGTGAATTAAAACCGCCGAAGGCGATGAATCGATACCGCCGAAGGCGGTGAATCTATACCGCCGAAGGCGGTGTATCTTGTTTCTTTTTTTTTCTTTTCATACCGCCGTAGGCGGTGAATGAATACCGCCAAAGGCGGTGAATGAATACCGCCGAAGGCGCTGAATCTTGTTTCCTTTTTTTCTTTTCATACCGCCGTTGGCGGTGAATGAATACCGCCGAAGGCGGTGTATCTTGTTTCTTGTCTTTGCTTTCATACCGCCAAAGGCGGTGTATCTTGTTTCTTTTTTTTTTCTTTTCATACCGCCTAAGGCGGTGAATGAATACCGCCAAAGGCGGTGAATTTATACCGCCTAAGGCGGTGAATCTTGTTACTTGTCTTTCTTTTCATACCGCCGAAGGCGGTGAATCTTGTTTCTTTTTTTTTTTCTTTTCATACCGCCGTAGGCGGTGAATGAATACCACCAAAGGCGGTGAATTTATACCGCCTAAGGCGGTGAATCTTGTTACTTGTCTTTCTTTTCATACCGCCAAAGGCGGTGTATCTTGTTTCTTTTTTTTTTCTGTTCATACCGCCGTAGGCGGTGAATGAATACCGCCGAAGGCGGTGTATCTTGTTTCTTGTCTTTCTTTTCATACCGCCAAAGGCGGTGTATCTTGTTTCTTTTTTTTTTTCTTTTCACACCGCCATCTCTCATACCGCAATCACTTCTTATCGTGAATCTTCTCTCTAACACAGTGTTTCATTCCAGATCCACCACGACAGTTTGAAGTAGGAGCAAACAAACTACCTACCGATCATCTTTCAGCCCACTACAAAATAATCCACCGTCTCGGTCGGGGATCTTTTGCCGATGTCTTTAAAGTCCAGCAAATTCACCACCACCACCACCATCACCACAACCACAACCATCGCCACCTTAACAGCAACACCAACAACTCTTTAGCTCAATCAACATCAACGGAAGCCACTTTCCTCGAACACTCCAAAAAACCAACAACAACATCATCATCATCGTCATCAAATACATTCTACGCAGTAAAGAAAACGCGAAACAGAATATCAGGCCCAAAAGACCGCCGTTTCCAACTCCAAGAACTCGTCATTCAATACACACTAACATCCCAAAACCCGCGACACATTGTACGACTGCATACCGCATGGGAACAATACGCATCCCTCTATCTCGTAATGGAGTTTTGTGGCGGCGGGACATTACAAGAGTATGTAGAGAAAAAGAGCGCTTCCGGCAGCGGTGGAGTGGAAGAGTTTGTGATCTGGGGGATCCTGGGGCAGATAGCGGCAGGGTTGAAGGAGATGCATTCATGCGATGTATTGCATTTGGATTTGAAACCGGGGAATATACTGATTGGTGGTGGTGGAAATGATGAATGGGCTGGTGATATTCCAGGATCAGGGGCTTTGAAGATTGGGGATTTTGGGTGTGCCACTTTTTTACCTGTGGTGAGTTGTCAACATTTTTTTTAAGTGTATTTTCACCCATTTTGACGATGTACTTCTGTATAATTGTAGCCCAAAGGGTTTGAGAGGGAAGGTGACCGGACTTATATTGCACCTGAGGTTATGGAATCCCGATATGGCAAAGAATGCGACATTTTCAGGTTTCTTCAACTGTTTTACTTATGATACGGTTTTCGGAATACTAAAATCAAAACACTTTTTTTTTTTAGCCTCGGTCTCATAATATTTGAAATCGCGACCAACATTATTCTTCCTGAAAACGGAAACCACTGGCAACGGCTACGAAGGCATGATTTCTCGGAATGTACAACACAATTGAAGAGAGTCTCGCCGCCGCTGGTGGAATTGATCAAGGCAATGTTGCATCCTGCCCCTGAAAAGCGGATTTCGTTGGATCAGATACTGGGTCATCCGTTTGTCGTTACGATTATGGATGGGGCTCTGTTTGGTTAAAAAGCTTGTTGTGTGCGTTTTTTTAGCAATCCCTGACGAGTGGGGGTGGCTTATTGTAAACTCGGTATTAATTTTTTTTCTTCTTCTTGTATATTTCGCTTTGTGTATTTGTAGTAGAACATTGATAAATGATGGCACGTATATTCTCGTATAGAAGAATATTGGAATCACTTTTGATAGAAAAAAAGGATAATAATGGGCAGATAAAAACAATGGGATGTCGTCCATCAAAGCACAAAGTTGAACCGGCGATATTGAACGCGTCGAAAAGCCAAGTTTTGAGCCCAAAGCCGACCAAAAAGAAAAAGCCGTCGACTCAGAAAGGATCAACAAACTCCATTCCTCGAGAACAAGTATCGCCACCAACGGTCTCGCCGCCACCAGCACCACCACCACAACCCCTCGAAATAATCCCTGAGAAATATCTCCTTTCAACAGCTCCTGGTTTCTCTGTTCCTTACAATGTCGTATCACATGTCTGGGGAAAAGTCTCACCACAACAACACCACCGCTCAAACCGCCTCAACCTCCTCGTTTCATCTCCCGAAAAACTCGACCGGATCACAGCCCTCGCAGATACAACCAAAATGCCTCTCTGGGTGGATTTCTTCAGCATTGACCAAACCAACCCTTCCGACAAATGCCACCAAATCGGAATCATGCGCGACATTTATTCCAAAGCCGTGAAAGCATATGTCTGTTTAACATGCCCTGAGAAAATCAAGCTGGATGAACTGGTTGGCGTAGATTTCGAACGCGCCGCGACATGTAGAGCAGGGAAAAAGTATGGCGGCGAGGATTGTGCAGAAATAAGAAACCGCATACGAAGGTTTTCAGAAGCCCTTTCAGTCTATAATTCCAGAATCTGGACTTTACAGGAAGCAATTCTCAGTCGGAATTTGTATTACACGTGCTGCTGTTTGAGTGGGAGTTGTTCGAGGACGGTTGTTTCTCGAAGTAGTATCTTGACTGCTATTGAGACTGTTGTTGAGTTTTACGCTTGCAATGCGCCGCATGAGATGATTACGGCGCAGCTGAAACAGTATCGTGAAGATGTAGGCGTGATTTTGGGGTTTTTGGAGCCAACGGAGCCTGAGTTTAAAAAGAAGCTGGTTCAATTCATGTTATCGCGAGGATGTAGCCAGATCCAGGACTATTATTTTGGCGTTCAGGCTGTGGCTGGGTTCACGCAGCAGTTTGATTACACGACGCGGGATGACGTGGTGGTGAACTGGTTGGCAGCGTGTACATTCCCGCTTCTGCAATTCGATTGTATAGCGGCTTTGAGTAACAATCGAAATTGGTTCGCCCCTGTGGGGTTGAATCGAGAGGGACGAACGATGCAAGAGGTTTTCCGAATCACTGCAAATATGAATTTAGAGCCAACAATTTGCGATATCCACGCGAATGGTGTTGATCTCGTTTGTTACAATACTTCAATTGCTTCTTTCAAGGGATTAGGGCCACCGGTGGCGCCGGCAACGTGGATGGAAGTTTTGGACTTTGCATACATCTTTGGAACTCTGCAGTTCAAGCCTTCAGATAACCTTGCCGGGAAACACAACAACACTGATCGAATGCATGTTGCCGTGTCTCAAGTGCTGATTTTGATTGCCGTTGAAACAGGGCTGTTGGAGGGGAAACCAAATGTATTCCTCATCAACAAGGTGTTTGACTATCTTGATCGCGGTGCTAGGCGATACGGATACTTAGGTTTCTGTGATGAACTGCAGCACAGGAAGATGGATATTTCCATTGCCGCAAGGAACATGCGCAAGCAAGCAACGATGGCGGCCGCGGGTGGGACGGTAATCCGGCAGTCCTTGTTGGAAGCATTTCCCAAAGAAACTGCTCTGTGTGAATTACTGACTGTTGTTTTATGGGCGATGCGTATGTCGGAGGATGGTTGGTATAACCCGTTTCCTTCCTTTCTTTGGAAGTTCATGTCGGAGAGCCTGGCGTTTGGGTGTAGCTCGGCAGGGTTGGTGTTGGCTATTGAAATGGATGGTTCCATCACAGCGAGTATACCGTCGGATTATTCCCCCAAGTCCTTGTATGCAATGAAACTGGGTATTGTTTCGGGGGGTTCTGTCTTTTGTCTAGTCACGGACAAGAACCCCGCACACGATTCCGAATTGATCTGTTTGGGTGGTCGATGGTTCCTCAGTACAACATCTGTAGATATAGAAACAAGGGTTTGTTTGGTAAATCGTCTGACTCCTGTGATTGGTGCATTTTCTGATGCGTCCGCGTATTCTCCAATTATGGGAATTCAAGTATCACAGATAACTGACTATGAATCCCTGGTGATAATAAAGCAATAGAAATGATCCAATAGACATAAAAAAGACTCTTGATTTACTATATTTCTACTACTGTACTACTATATCTATAACAGAAAAAAAGAAACATGATAGGTGGGTGCTTTTCCCCCCGCTTGTTCACATATACAAAACACTGTAACTGACGACCAGCACAGAAATTATTTTGGGAATGCATGTTTTCTTGGAGTTTGACTTGAGTAAATTGGCATTATTGGTAGCTGATGGTGGTAGCGCGTTATTTGTGGTGCCTGGATTGTTGAATGCTGGCGCAACATATTGGGCTGCGGTGGAAGGACTACCCGCCCCACCAGCGGGGGCGTTAGAGGTAGCGGAGGGATTATACGCGACAGATACAGGTGCATTTGATGCCGCCGGTGCAACGTATGGATTGACTTGTCCAGGAGCGGATCCAGGAGCATTCGAAGCGGGAGGTGCAGCATACGGATTTGCTGCAATTCCACTACTAGACGGGCTGGGAGCGTTGGGGGCAGGAGCGGCATAAGGAGCAGATCCAGCAGCAGGCGCATTGGATGCAGGAGCAATGTAAGTACCAGAGGGTTGAACTGCTCCTGGAGCGTATGTAGGTGGAAGTAATGAAGAAGCTGTTTGTGCTGCTCCTGTTGGTGAAGAGGTTGATGTAGCGGTTTTAGCAGATGTCACGGAGCAGCTTGAAGAAGTCGCTTGAGATGCTTGAGAAGCAGGCAAAGTTTGACCAGCTGTACCAGTGCAAGTTGTGGTGGGCTTGATACCTGTGCAAGTGGTGCTTGTCACTGTAGCGGAACCCGTGCAAGTTGTTTGACTAGCAGCACTGGTGCAAGTCGAGCCACTAGCAGTCACCGAAGATGTCGAAGTAGCAGCGGCGTTGATGGGGGTCGCTCCGTTAAAGAAGGTGAAAGAGTTATCTCTCCTTTTGCGACCGACACCAATTTCAGTAACGTTCACCGACACAGAACCCAATACTTCAGTTCCAGTATTAATCGTAATGAGCAGATTGGTCTTGTTGCTGTTCAGGAACAAGGCGTACCACTGACTCTGGATAAACTGCGGAAGAATGTAGGAGAATTGAACACCATTTGGAATAGTGGCCGCTTGAATTGTGAAGGATGATTCATTGTTATAGGTATGAGTAATCGGAACACCATTGAACTAATTATGAGACGTAAATTTCAGTTATCAAATCCTTAATCTCTGTGATTGAACTAACCAAATATCCAGGAGACGTGAATCCAACAACGATTCCATTCAGCTGAACATTCGAACTTGTTGGCAAAGGCACACCATTAAACGCAAGCGGTGCTCCGGGAGTCAGGACTGCAGTTATTTGAACCAAAGATGTGTTCAATGCGACATCGTTCGAAGACCCAAACGAAGTCGGGAGAGGTACAACAGATGCATTAAATGTACCAGTGAACGGAGTGGAAACCGTATTGTTTGGAATAATGGTTTTCGCAATGGTGTCTACCTCAGAGGGTGGTGCGTTGACTGGGCACGGATTTGAGACGCTGGATGGGAATCGAGGATCGCACGTAGGAGTAGATACTGCCGAAGTCGTTGTTGTTGTGGCGGCGAGAGTGAGAGTTCCAATGACAGTGGTCGAAGTGACACTGGTTCCCGACACAGTCACAGTTCCACCAACTGTTTGAGTAGTGGAGGCTGAAATAGCAGTAGAGGATCCAGTCGCAGTTGTCGTCGCTGGTGGAGTGGTTACGGCAGTGGTGGTAGCAGAAGCGGCAGTAATGGTTCCAGCTGGCGTTGGAGTAGTGGCGACAGCAGTTGTAGTAGCAGTAGCGACGGTGGTGGTTCCAGCCGGCGTTGGAGTAGATGGTGGAGTGGTAACGGCCATGGTGGTAGCAGAAGCGGCAGTAGTGGTTCCGGCTGGCGTTGGAGTTGATGGTGGAGCAGTGGTGGTAACAGAAGCGACGGTGGTGGTTCCAGCTGGCGTTGGCGTAGTGGCAACAGCAGTGGTGGTAGCAGAAGCGACGGTGGTGGTTCCAGCTGGAGTTGGAGTAGTGGCAACAGCAGTTGTAGTAGCAGAAGCGGCAGTAGTGGTTCCAGCTGGAGTTGGAGTTGCTGGTGGAGTGGTAACGGCAGTGGTGGTAGCAGAAGCAACGGTGGTGGTTCCAGCTGGCGTTGGAGTAGATGGTGGAGTGGTAACGGCAGTGGTGGTAGCAGAAGCGACAGTGGTTCCAGCTGGCGTTGGAGTAGTGGCAACAGCAGTCGTAGTAGCAGAAGTGACGGTGGTGGTTTCAACTGGAGTTGGAGTGGATGGTGGAGTGGTAACGGCAGTGGTGGTAGCAGAAGCAACGGTGGTGGTTCCAGCTGGCGTTGGAGTTGATGGTGGAGTGGTAACGGCAGTGGTGGTAGCAGAAGCAACGGTGGTGGTTTCAACTGGAGTTGGAGTTGCTGGTGGAGTGGTAACAGCAGTGGCGGTAACAGAAGCGACGGTGGTGGTTGCAGCTGCCGTTGGAGTTGATGGCGACGTGGTGATGGCAGTGGTGGTAGTAGAAGCAACGGTGCTGGTTCCAGCTGGCGTTTGACTAGCTGAAGGAGTAGCGACAACCGTGGTGGTAGAGCTGAACGTCGAAGTCAAAGTAGATGGAGCAGACGCAGTTGTAGTGTAAAATGTGGAAAAGGAAATGACTGTGGCAGTTCCTGTGTTGGTAGGAATTGGAGAGGGGGCTGCTGTACCAGTGTTTCCAACACTTGTGGCAGTAGGAGGAACAGGCGGCCATGGTGGACTCACTAATGAAGTGGACGTCGAAGAAACGGCAGTAGTAGAAGCAATTGTAGTCGATGTACTAGTTGCTGTTGTTGCTGTTGTTGTCGTTGTGAAGGTTGAACCAACAGGAAAACATCCATTCACCAAATTCGACCACATTTTCTGAGCAGTATAAGTAATTCCGCCAGAAACAAACGTGTAGTATTTGTAAGCACAGAGGTCGGCAATTTCACCTTCTCCATTAGGTAAACCACCTGTAAGTGCATCGGCGCCTCCAACAAGCCAACCGTAGTAGCTCTTGCTGATTCCGTTAACAGTGAGGTTTCCTGGGTAAGGATCCGCTGCGGCTTCAACCAATTCATGAGAGGCTGCCGATGTCATACTTGCAAACCCCATATTCCCACACGTGGAACCTCCAGAGCAATGGGGCATGACGGCATAGTATCTCGTATTTCCGTTACTGTAACCAAAACCGGAATGGTACGCACACCATGCAGAACACGAACCAAAATTGGAGTCATACTCAGCGCCGAAATGGAAAGCAATATATGTGTTTCCATTGGGGGTGATGTTGTTCAAGGAGTATAGAGCCAATACCATTGTGGGAAAGCTTGTGAAGTTGAGTGTAATGGAAGTATTCAATCGACCTGCCAAGGACCCACGTCCAAACGATTGGGTTGGGGTATTATATTCTGTCACTAATTTTGCATTACTTGTTATTTCAGTATTGGAAAGACGCCATCAGTTTTTCAGCTTTGCCTTACACATATCGAAGATTGGACTATTGGTGAGGCCGGCATAAAAGGCATCCATTTCATCCTTGTATTCGTAACTGCCAAAGTATGCCGTATACACTTGAGCATTTGCAATGATGGGACCACCTCCATAAGAAACTGGCCCAGTGAGAGTATTCACACTGAATGCAACGCTTTCTCCAACGACATCTTGGTAAGTCGATAGTGCTGAGACAGAGACGCAAACAGTCGCTGCGAGGACCGCCACGAAATGGAGAAGGCTCATGCGATTTGTCTTTAAAAAAGCGGCTTCTTCCTTTTTCCCATTTATGGCGAAACTATCAGCCTTGTTAATTTCAGTTATTGATCATCCAAGAAAAATTCTATTGTTTAACAATTTTACTGGGCTTTCGCCATAATTGCTCACAATCTTCCCATACTATCATATCGCACATCTTAGCCGAATTTCCTTCTCCTCCATGACCCCTATAATTTCAGCAACCTCAGACCCATCGAAAACACCCCTCAACTCTCCCATAGCCAACATATACAACTTCTTGCTCCACGGACACTCTCGAATAGCCCGAAATAAAAGCTGTTTGGATTTCGTCACATTCCCTTGCAGGATCTCAAAAATGATGGACAAGTACCAAACTGAAGGACAATGTTTGCCGGTAGGGCATTCATGAGCCCGTGAAAAAAGGGAACGGACAGAATGTGGGTTATAAGTTTGTCCACTATAGTGATGCAGTTCTGTGAATATTGCAAAGAGCCATAAGGTTGAGGATGGATTCCTTTGTATTGTTCAATCAGTTCCAATACACTTTTGGTAAAAGCAAAAAAAAAAAAAGCACTCACTTCTTCAACTCAACATCAAATAGCCTGCGGACTTTGTTTTCAATCTTTGTTTTGGATTCATATTCCACGAACCGCAGCAAGAAACTTGTATTATGAGGGAACTCAGACACCGCCGACTCCATTGCAGTACGAATATCTCCTGGACGGACAAAAACACCCGGTCTCTTTGAATGCGTCACGTAAAGTTTCAACCTTGTTTCTAAAACGAGCTCTCGAAGCGCAGGCAAAAGACCAAGTTTTGAAAGCGAGAGGGATATGGACTGAAATGCTTCTTCAATGTTGTTGTTGGAATGCAGGTATTCAAACAGACACGTGGACGTAATGAGAGAGGATGTGATACGGATCGCCTGGGATGAAGGTTGTTGGAGTGTGACTTGATAATCCGAGTTGCATTTTTGGATAGCTGCATCTGCCATTTCGTTTAGAAACTAGACCAAAAAAAAAACGCGAAGGGTTAGAGATACCATCAACGAACGACAAAAGAAACAGAGAGGCGCAAAAGGAAGAGAGCCAGAACAATACCTTTCGAGCCTTTAAAATCCGAGTTGCACTCGGTCTCTCAGTCTCAATTTTCCCAAGATCCACAGAACTGTCTGCAAATGAAACGAGAATCCATAAGGCTCGACAGTACTCTTGACAATCCATTTCCAATTCGGTATAAGCTACATAAAGCAACACTGCGTCATGCTGATTCTCCGTAGGAAAAGTTCGATATGCCGATAAAGCCGTTTGAAAGATCTTGCGGGCCTAGGCGAGAAGAAAAAAAAATAAACATATAAAATTAAGAAGAAGAAAAACACAGAGAAAACACCAACCTCATCCAACTTCCCTCGCCCAGCCTCCAATCCCGCGTAAAAGGCCCAAAGCGATAAATTCATTCTTTCCTCTTTAAGCATAGATTTCCCCAACTTGAGTGCAGCTTTGACGCCGCCCCCTTTACTACTTTCCCCAGCAGCAGAAGCCGCTTCCATGGAGAGAATCAAGGGAATTCCAATATCATCCCAGTCATCCACAGCTTTACAAGACTGTTGAACAACGTGCTTGATGAATTCAAGTTTGTGGTTTCCCGAATCTTGGATGGATGCCACTGCGGAGGGTGTGAGAAGCGAAGGGTTGTTATTGGAAGAAGCGGCTATCGAGTTTGAATAAAGCGTTGAAACGGTGATTGGGAAGTTATTGAGTGGGAACGATGGAAATGCTGGTGAAGTCGTATTCGGCACTTCCTTTGCCGCGGGTTTTGGGAAGAACTGGGACACTAATGCGTTGTTCATAAGCTCTACTCGCATTAATGACTCGGCAACTACAAGCAACGGGGTAGAAGTACAAGTAGTGTTGAATTGACAAGACAAGAGGTTCAAGAAATTGGAGATGAGTTGCGATTTCAGGTTCGGAGAACTGAGGTTGAACAGAAATGGCCTGATATCTTCAAAGATGATTGTAGCAAATGGATCAACATCGTCTTCTTCATCTTCATCTCCAACATCTTTCATGGAATCTGGGTCTTCTTCCTTGACAGAAGTAGATCGTTGAGGCGCCCAATTCATGAATGAACACTCCATTTCCTTTCTGAACCAAATCTTGTACTCATCTAAGTTAATCTATAAATCAACCAAACATAAAAAACCCACACACCAAAAACAAATTCTTACCATCCCCATCATTCACAATCAAGTCTTCATCACCCCCAGCTTTAAACGGTTTATACCCTGCAACCCCCTCCGCACCCATCACATTCGCTTTCCAACCCGTTGCACCAGGTTCACCCACACGCGGACACTCACTCTCCCAAAAATCTTCAAACAAATCAACCCTCTGTCGCCAATCCATTTCTTCGAATGCGGGGGGTGTGAAGCAGGAAAACTCAATCTGTCCTTGGTAGAGCGCGACTGCTCGTTCTGTGTACCCGCTTTCGTGCAGTAGGTTACAAAGGCGAGTGAATATGTGGAGAAGCCCAGATTGATTTGATTCAGAGTCTTTTTAAATAAAAAAATAAAAATTGGGACGGTAAATGAGTACTATTGTTTCAAGTGATGTGATTCGTATTTTTTTTCTTTCTTTTTTACCTTCCAGGCCTTTTAAAACATCCATACATTCTTGAACAGCATCCACGAATCCGTTCACCCCGAAACTCAAATAGCTCGTCTGTCGGTACGTCAAGTACCTATCCCACAACTGGACTGATTCGCCTTTCGTTCGCTTCAAGACCCGATCCCAGAGTGTCAAGAGACGGGTCGGATTAGAGTCACCGAATTCAATTTCACAGAGAGTAAGGTACGGAATCAGGAGTTCCAAAGAAGTAGGGAAATGCTTGAGTGCTTTTTCATAGATTGCGAGTTTCTTTTCTGTAATCGCTTTATGCAGTTTGGCTTGCCTTGTTGCTGTTATGGAGGTGGATGAAGCTGCGGCCGTCCCTGTGTTTGTGGTGGTGGCGTTGGCGAGAAGTGAGTCCTGTAGGTCAATGAGTTCAAGCCAAGTTGCCTGGTTTTTGGGATTGTTTTCAAGCCGGAGGTTGAGGCGCCGCGTTTTTTCAATGAATTCGGGTGATTCTTGGACATTTTGGTGGTGAGAGGCTGAAGAAGGGAAACTGGACGACTCCTTGTCAGAGGTCTCATCATTGCTGTTGTTGTTGTCGTCGTCGTCGTTTTTGATTGAATCGTAGCGTACAACTGCCGAGGTTTTGGTTTTTGGGAAGGCAATAAAATCTTCCAGCAACTTTTCGTCCTCATCATTGTCCACCACTTTCTCGGCAAGAGTTTTCGCATTTTGATCCATAAAACTGCATTGTTTTTTTTTTTACGCATTTTTAGAATCGAATGGCCATTTTGGTCGGAAAAAATACCTTCGGAATTGAACTGGGGGAACTCGAAACGCCATCCGATAATCGCGATCTGTAAGTCGTTCCGAAACACCTCCTCCCAACATGTAAACTACAATCGCATTCGCGCCAACACGTGCTCCTCGACTGATTCTATACCGCGGATCTGATCCCAAAATGCAATCTACGTTCGTTCGTTTTTTGTGTTAATTATCCGAAACCGCCCATATGAAGCAAGTGTAAAAAAAAAAAAAAAAAAAAAAAAAAAAAAAAAAAAAAAAAAAAAAAAAAAAAAAAAAAAAAAAAAAAAAAACTCAACTGCCAACGGAATGGTACCGTGGAACCTTGGAGCCACCTTTCCCACCACTCCCATTCGCACTTCCATACCTCCTGTTTTCAGAATCACCCTTTCTATCAAACGTGAAAATATCCAAATCCCCTTCCGTCAACGTATTGTTGTTGTTGTAGTTGTTTTTGGATTGGAAGGAGGGAACCACAGCTCCAGCATCATCGCCTGATGGATAATACATTTGTACATTGAGAAGACGTTTTGAATGCCCTGACAGTGTCTTTTCCGCCGAATAACGATCTGTGGGACCGACATTGCCGTCTTCCAAATCATCCTTGTTGTTGTTGCTGTTGTTGTTGTTGCTGTGGTGTTTTGATTTGTGTTTCTTTTTTGATTCCTTTTCCTTATTTTTTTTTCCGCTTTAAAGATGTTGATTTGTTGTTTGAAGACGCGTGGGTCATGTGGTAATTATTGGACATGTCTGGATCATTTGGTGAGGTGGTTGCGTGGTTGTTGAATGAAGGGCTGGTGGTTCCAGAGGCTGTTTGCAAAGAGAGCGGTTGTTGGGCAGATGGTTTGAGAGCATTGAAAGAGAAGGAAGAGAAAGTCGGGAAGGACGGTGCTGGTTGTGTAGTTGTTGTAATTGTAGTAGTTGATGCAGTTGGCGTTGTTTCGGTCAGTTGAATATTCGAAAACACTGTTACTGGATTCCGCAATGCTTCTTGTTCACTTTCGCTGTCGCTATCTCTTTGAATTGGATTGAAGCTTGGAAATAGCGAAGATCCGAGGAATCCAGACATGGGTCTTTCGTTTAGCTGTGGGAAATAGAATTAAATAAAATAAAATAAAATAAATAAAAATAAAAATAAAATAAGTCAACATCAAAGCATGAGCAGAGAAAACGTAGTCATTGAAACTTCCGCTGGACAAGTTACCGTTGAGCTCTACTGGGACCATGCACCGCGGGTTAGCATTGCTGTTTTTTTAGATCTTCATGGACACAACTGAACACAAGTCAAACCTGAACAGACATGCAAGAACTTTGTAGAACTTGCCCGGCGTGGCTACTACAACGGCATCATCTTTCACAGAGTCATTCAAGACTTTATGATTCAAACGGGAGACCCTACGGGAACTGGACGAGGCGGAGCCAGTATCTATGGGGACAAGTTTGCCGACGAAATCCATCGAGACCTCAAGCATTCAGGTGCTGGTATCCTGAGCATGGCCAACTCGGGAAAGGACACGAATGGGTCGCAGTTTTTCATCACGCTGGCGCCGACGCCGTGGTTGGATGGAAAACACACAATCTTTGGACGAGTTTCGCACGGAATGAGCATCGTGAAGCGGTTGGGAATGGTGCCCACAGACTCGGGAGACAGACCAAAGGAGGAAGTTATGATGCGCAAGGTTTATCCCATTCAGCTGGAGCAATAAAGGGGATTTTATTGCTATAGCTCAGACATTATCAGTTGACCAGCGTCGCCGACCGAAACAAATACTGCATCGCTGTAGCTGCAGTCCAGACTGTTCAACGCCAATCCCTTTCCACTGTAGCGCTTTACGAGATTCTTATCCATTGTACGCGCACCCATGTTTGAACTAAACGCATCGTCCACATTGTTGTAGTTGTATTTGAAGTGGGCTACTGTTCCGTCTTGCGAACAAGTGACAAGAGTATTGGCATCAACAGTCGGAAATGCAATGTCCCACACTACCATAACATAGAAAGTTGAGTGCTTTTCAATGAGACTATTCCAACACACGCAGCCTACCATCGGACGAGTGAACTTTAAACACTTGCACTTCTGGCTCTTTTGCCGCGCTTCTGAGGTCCCACACTTTCACTGAGCCGTCCTCGCAGCCCGTGGCAATAGTGGTGTGGGATGACGGATGCACGGCGACGCAGTTTATTCCGACGTCGGGGTTGCGCAGGTCCTGCAGGTGCAGCGCCGGGGCGGCGTCTGCGCGCAGATCGACGACGACGAGGCGGCCGGCGTCCGTGGCGACGACGACTTCGTGCGTTCCGCGCCACTGCAATGCCGTCGGCGCCGCCGCATCGACGCGCGCCGTTGTGTGTTCCGCCGTCGCCGTCGCCACGTCGACGCTCGCCACGCCGCCGTCCGCCAGCGCCGCCGCCGCGCGCTGCTTCGACGCCGCGACTGCGACCACCGGCGCGCCGACGCACACAGTCGCCCGCACAAGCGTCGCCGGATTGAGGCAAACTACGGCGCGCCCCACGCCCGCGACTACGACCGACGAGAACGACAGCGCCGCGACAGGCGCCGCCCCGACTGCAGTGTACGACACATTCGAACACGTCCACAGCTGTCCAGCCAACCCGCCATCTGCAATCAAAGAGTGTAAGAGCCTATTCAACAAAGTGAAGAAAGAGCTGACTTGTTGCATTCCAGATGCCGATACCGCCGCTGGAGTTGCCAACTGCAAACACTTGAAGCCCTCGAGCAACATTCGCCTCGGGCGAAAACCGCACTTTCGTCAGCGGAAGCGGCGACGTGTAATTGGTGAATTTGGGTTCGCGGATGGATTCTGAAGTGAGAAGAGATGGCATATTTGAGTGAATTAATATAAGTTATTTATTTGATTTTATTTTCATTTTATTTCATTTTATTTTATTATTCAAAAATGGGGTACTTGTGTTTCTATTTTGTGCTCCACTGCCGCTAACACAACTACACCTCCCTTAGTGTCCTGGGCTACCTCAAGTACAACTTGGTACACATCAGCTTTCAAAAATCTTGGACGGTTTAAGTTGTCTCATCAAACTCTCTCCTTTTAGCACAACCACCCTGCCATCTTCATGGCCTACGCCTTTGGACTCAGCTCTCCAGTCCTTCTCTTTGGAGTCTACCCTTACAGAAGAGAACAGGGGTACAAGAAGCCTGTCGATGCTCCACGAACATACCCTAGTATGTACTATTTTATAGTATTTTTTGCCATTTTTTTTTTGATCTCCTTCCACAGTCCCTCTTCGTGCCCGAGAAGCAATCTCTGGATACGATGATTAAAAAGGAAATTGATTTTCGAAACTTGACGGAAGACGTTCTGCACTTGAATACTCTTTTTGCTTCAGATCAAGGCAAAAAAATAAAAAGCCGATTTTGCTTGCGCTGATTACGATGGGACCTCGAATTATATTTTTTCATATTGTTGCGCAGCTTGACGGGGAGGAATACTTTGTTGTGATAATTCTGGGGAAATTCTGCGAGTTGTCGAATGATTCTGTCAGACTTATTATTCTAATACTATTCCATACGAGTCATGCACCGTCATGAAAAGTCATGTGCTATCAAGTGAAGTGATTGGTGCGGGCGTTGCAGTGCGAATTCTATCATCTTTGATCAAAACATGATCTTTGCGATCAACCAAACACACTAATTCCAGCTAATTCCATTCACCCAAGTTTCAGCGTTTTCAAATGGGTTTTACACGGGCCCCGTTTAGATTTATTAATAAGTCATAACCATGCAGAAACTCCTCTGCGAAAACCAAGAAAATCACTAGACAACAACAGAAACACTCTTTGGTGACTCCAATTGCTTCTTCCCACCAAAAAACACTTTCAGGAACTCATAGGTTGTCCAAGAAATCGCTGTCGCCGGAACATTTGTCAAAACCCGTGGTTTCCAGCCCCGAAACAACCCCTTCACACCACCACCTCTTTCCAAAACAACCCCCAACGCCTCCCGGAACCCCGTTACATTCCGCACCGCCAGATCCTCACTCACGCCCCGCGTCTGCAGCACCGTCTTGATAACATCCAACGGTGTCGTAACAAGCGCCGCAAGCCCTCCCGCAACTCCACCCGCCACACAATGGCTCAATGGATCGTATTTCCCAGACGGGTTCAATTGCTTCTTCAAGGTTTCATAACTGCTGAAATGGATCATATGGAATGGAATGTTCATGGCAAGTGTTGTTGGGTACGAAACGTAAAAAGCACGGATTCCTTCGGTTCGGAGTATATGGCTGGCGCAGTGGAGGGTTGTTGGGTGGGATGTGGAGGTTGTGAGTTGCATTCGTTGTTTGATGACGTCAAAGGGGGTCATGAGCCCGTCGTGGGCGAAAGTTGCGCATGCGCCTGCGATGGCTGTGTGAAAGAAAGTTAGTGTTTTTTTTTTCAAGACGTTGATCTTTGAATGGGTATGAGTTGCGTTGGTGAAGCCGCTATCTTGTTCCAACGAAATTCCGGACGTCTTTAGGGTTCAAGTGGTATCTCCGTACAAAGGAGATCGCCGTTGATTCGGTTCCAGGTATGTGTGGGTCAAGCAATCACGATCTCAACAAATGACTCCCACCCACTGTCCACCTCATTCTAGCCCAGATATAAAGAATACAAATTGATATAATGCCGGCCACATTCCCTCCACAAAAGATATTTGGGTCCAAAGTCCAAGTCCTTGGAAAAACGCAAACCAAAAAAACAGGAAAAAAACTAACCAGCCTCCATAACCCGATTCCCTTCCTGATCAGCCCCAAAAGCAACCTTAAAGTATTCATAGACCGCAAATGAAAGGGCATGCGCAGGTCCACTTCCCATCACAACTGAATTGACTCCTCGCCACAGAGAACTCGCTCCTTCAGCAGTGCTTATCCTTCGCAAGGCATTCGATATGCTGGAATAGATTGCATTTGGATTGGATGAAATGATTTGCATTCGAGTCTTTTTGTGAGCGCAAAGTTGTCGACACCAAACTTTAGTAATACACCAGGCAGTCTTTTTGGGATCTGAAATACCTTGACACTGTCGATGGGGTACATGAGAGTATGTTCGGTGATCCCAGCCAGGGCTCCTGCCAGCATGTTTACGTGGACTGGGCTGGAGGGAAGCGACTCGTAATCGTCGTCGCTTTCAACGCCCATTTATTTTTTTTTGTTGGAATTTCTTTTTCGCTGATTTCTCAGCTGTTTTCCAACTACCCAGATTGCAGCTTGTGTTTATAGAGATAGAAGAAGCCTTTACTTACGGAGAAGCAGGTGATGCGGCTCCTTACGTAGGGATGAACATGGCACTTGAACACTAAAGGTATCAAGAGAATGGTGGGCGGCAAAGTCTATGCTCCCATTGGCTGGCGCGATCCATAGAAATTAATTGATGTTTAATAAGAATCCCTAAAGATTTTCGGATTGCGGTTTTTGGACATAATTAAATTCAACGCGATGATTTGGCACAACGCGGCGTTCACCATGAATGGAAAAGCATAGACGGGAATATTCCGAATATAAAACAAGATTGAGCACAACAGGAACTTAAAAACCACTGTAGGTTCAAAAGAGATAGACAGTCGATAAGATTCATTTTTCTCAGTCTCTTCCTATTGGTCAGTTCAGTTCCGGAAGCTCTCGACCAATGAAAAGCGAGCAAGATTTCGCTGATTCAAAAAAAAAAAAGTCGATCTGCCAACAACAACAACTCAGTGAAAAATGTGTGGTGACGATGAATACGAGTCTCTTCCATCAAGTCCAGTCCATGTAAACATGATGGCCGGAGCCCTTGCCGGAATCACTGAACACGCGCTCATCTTTCCCATGGATGCTGTCAAGGTGAATAACCCGTACGCCACGCTATTAGTAATGCAATCTAACCTGTTCCTCTGCTGCTACTCATAGACACGGATGCAGACCCAACCTCAGGCTATTTATACAAGTATTACTGCCACAATTACCCGCATCACTACCTCGGAAGGAGCAACGGCTCTCTGGCGGGGTGTCAACTCTGTAGTAGTTGGTGCGGGACCAGCCCACGCTCTCTCCTTTGCAATCTACGAACACTTTAAAACTGTCTTTGGTGTTGACGAGGCTGGAAACAGAGTTCTTGAATCAGGTGTGTGTTTCTCTTGTCTATCCCAAAGAAAATGCGAAAAATTCCATCTGATAAGATTCTAACCTCCTCTTCCCCCTTAATAAAAACAGCGGCGGCAGGAGCATGTGCAACTATCGCCCACGATGGTCTGATGACCCCGTTTGATGTGATAAAACAACGGATGCAGTTGCAAAGCGGGTCCCGTTTCGCAAATACCCTTGCCTGCGCCAAACAAATCTTCCGGACGGAAGGACTGCGCGCTTTCTACGTCTCTTACCCGACGACCCTTACAATGAACATCCCATACCACAGTGTGCATTTCAGTGCCTACGAATACTTCAAAAAGACGTTCAACCCGTCAGGACGGTATGACCCCCTGAGCCATTGCATGGCAGGTGGTCTTGCGGGTGGCATGGCGGCAGCCGTGACAACTCCTTTGGATGTCGTCAAGACTCTGCTGCAGACACGTGGGGTCAGTGAAGATGCGGCAGTGAGGAAGGTTGATGGGTTTATGGATGCAGCAAAGCTCGTGTATCAAAGGAATGGTGTGAAGGGATTCTTTAGGGGGTTCCAACCGCGGATTTTGACTCATGTTCCGGCGGTTGCCATTAGCTGGTCAACTTATGAGTTCTTGAAAATGACCTTTATTGGTGATCACAGTGCTGGTCATCATTTACATTGATACCCCCCTCTGTTCCTTTTTTGCATCAATCATCCTTCACCTTTTTCCCACCCCTTTTGTACCTACACTCCTTAGCTTGCTTCCGTGGATTGGAGCATAACTTAATAAATGCGCGCTTTTGGTTATAAAACATGGATTTACGAATTTTTTACGTGACCTGAAAGAGATTGGCATATATATCCCAATGGATGAGTTCCTCCCCCAGATTGTGACATATGCGTCTGCAGTTATGATTGCATTCTCTGTCGTTCAGTTTCTGACATTGTTCAGCTTCGTGTTTCTCCATGAAATCCTCCAACACAGGAAGCCCCTATCACTTACAGAAATCTTCACACCCTTTACTTTACTACTACTCGTCATGATCGTATGTCAGATTGGTCAATATGCAAGCGAAATGATCTTGGTTAAACATCGACAAGACAAAACCACGAATACTTATATACTCACCTTCAGTTTCCAGAATTTTTGCTCCATTGCATACGAAGCAAGCTACATTTACTACTCGTACCTTAGGGCGGAGCCGATTCTCGGCCAAGTGTTCAACTCCATCGCGTGGCATGTATCAATCGCAGTCAAGGCCTCACCCTTCCTTCTCCTTATCCAATTCACATTCTTCCCGCTCTCTGGAATCCAGTTTGAAGATCCCCAACTGTCAAAGAATTTGGTTCTCATTGGAAATTGTATCGGCATGTTGAATGGGCTCTTGATTGTCACATTTGACATTCTCTGCGTCATAACTTTTGTTCGATACTTGAAATCAACGCAGGTGGAAGAAGGCGATGTTGACGAACGGTTTTTAATTATAAGTCGGTATGGAATTGCGCCTCCCGTTCTTTGTATTGTGGGGTTGGGGCTTTATTTGTATTATTCTGTGGTGGCGGAATCAGAAGTGCTATTGTTTTGTATTTATCTGCTGTTCACGGCCGTGTTTTTGATTTTGTTTCGAATGAAAGTGGCTTTGCATCGAGAAAAAGTTGCGAAAGAGAATAAGCGGCGGTCAAGGATTGAGAGCGTGCAGAGTACAGCGACCAATGGAGGACGTGGGGGGGAAGGGTCTTCGATTCGGAATGTTGCAGCCACAAACAGTGCTCCAGATATGCAAACCAGTCGAAGTTTTACCAAAATTGGGAATATCGGAAAGAGGCAATAAAGTGATGGTATCGTTTTTAAAGTATGGATACAAGACAACACGGTTACTGCTTGTTTTTGAGTTCACAAGACCGCCTTTTTTTTCTGAAAGGGAGTAGTCCCTTTTCCACACTGATTTTCGTTATGGTGCTGTTCCGCATTGTAATCTGCATTATGGAAAGCATCGGGATATTGCTTCGCGTGAGCAAAACAGTGTTTATTAACTATACGCGTATAATTGAAAAGACCCTCTAACTTTATCGCGTACAGTGTTAAAGTCGCCGTGTTCGATTTGCAGCTATGTGCCTTACTCTTATTTACGCGCTGAACCAATCTTTGATCAAGTGTTCCCGAAAGTATCGAAGATTGTGTCAATAGCAGTCAAGTATCCCCGTTTACGCGATACTGTTTCGGATGAAAATTGCACTGCATCGCGATTCTATAGAAAAGAAACGATTATCGAGAATCGAGGCTTTGGTTTCAGGTGGTGGTGGTGGGCCTGTGGCAAGCATCCATCCACTGTTGTTGTTGTGACGATTGAAGAAACTGAAAGAGAAAAGGCTCATGAAATTATCAAGCCATTGGGAATTAGAATTGAAAAAACTGCTGCGGCGGTTCTTTGAGTGGAGATTGTTCGTGATTGCCAAATAAATCCTCCAAATCACAGTCGACACACCATGGGTATTCCTTCAGAGTATATTGTATATGCTTCTTTCGCCATGGCACTTGTATCGTTGCTGGAGTTGTTATGGCTTGTCCACTTTATTGTATACCATGAAATCGTCCAACGCAGAAAGAAAGTTACACTGAAAGAAGTCTTCACACCCTTCTCGAGTCTTTTGATCCTCATCGCCCTGTGTCATATTGGCCTCTACATTTCAGAGGGCGGAAGCACTCTCCTGCGTCCACAGCAAACTCCAATGTTTTTTGTGTTCTACACTTTGGAGGACATGTTTGGTGTTGGCTTTGAGGCCTGTTACATTTATTATTCCTATCTACGCGCCGAACCAATATTCGATCAAGTCTTTCCATCAATAGCAAAGTTTGTTTCATTTGCAGTGCGCGTGTCACCAATCCTCTTTTCGATGCAATGGCTTCCCTTTCCGATATCAAAACTCCAGTTCAAAGACCCTCAAGTTTCAAAAACGATAAGCATGGCTGGAGACGTGATTACAATGATTAATGGCACTCTTTTGGTCGCATTTGACACTCTGTGTCTTGTCACTTTCATTCGTTACATTCAATCGACTCAGATCAATGACGGGATTACAGACAGCAGGTTTCTTATTATTTGCCGTTACGGAATTACGTCTGTTTCTGTTTGTCTCTCTGGCCTCGGTTTTTTTGTCGCGTATCTGATTAGTGAGGAGGAACTTTGCGCTTTTATAGTTAACATGCATTTTTCGGGATTATTTGTGATTCTGTTCCGCATGAAAGTCGCATTGCATCGGGATAAGGTTGCAAAGGACAATGAAAGGTTGTCAAAAATTGAATCCGTGGCTGCTGGCTATCGCGGTCGACAGCGGACCAATATCGCTCATGTCTCAATCAACGAGAGTGAAGATCACTCTGTTACCAATGGCCCATACCAAGATGTCACTGTTGTAATGCCCCGAAAATTAACAGCCTCGTGATTCCTTCGTCCTTCTAAAAAACTAAAAGTGATTTCCATTTGAGATTGTCACAGCTATTAATATATTATGAGATTCGTTGCATACGCTTCTTTTACGATGGCCTCCATCTCAGCCATCGAAATGATCTGGCTTATTCATTTTATTGTTCAGTGCGAAATCATTGAGCAAGGGAAGAACGTGTCCTTGAAGAATTTCTTCACACCATTTTCCACAATTCTGCTGATAATGATCTTCTGCCAAGTTGGCCTCTACGTTTCTGAGGGATCTGGAATATTTCTAGGCGATCAGCGAACATCAAACTTGTACCATGTTGTCTATTCTTTGGAGCATTTGTGTGCGACTGCAACAGAAATATGCTACGTCTTCTATTCATACCTCCGTGCTGAACCAATATTCGACCAAGTGTTTCCATCTACATCTAAGCTGTTCTCAGTCATAGTAAAAGCCTCGCCACTCCTCTTTGCTGTTCAATGGATTCCTTATCCACTTTCGAAATTGCAATACTCCGACCCGCAAATCCCCAAAACGCTTATAACTATGGGAGATATTATTAGCGCCATTAATGGCTCACTGCTTGTTGCGTTTGATATAGTTTGCTTGACTGTTTTTATCAAGTACATACGGTCAACAGAAATCAGCGATGGTGAAACAGACGCCCGATTCCTCATAATCAGTCGACATGGAATTGCGTCAGTAGTAATATGCCTGACAAGTCTTTGCATGTATATTGTGTATTCTGTTTCGGGGGGTTTTGAGCTGTGGGCGTTCATTGTGTATGTGTTGTTTTCGATTCATTTTATGGTGCTCGTTCGTATGAAAGTCATGCTGCACCGTGATAAATTGGAGAAGGAGAAGAACAGGAGGTCTCGGATTCAAGGGGTTCAAAGAGATACTAACAGATTGATTGTCAAAGATGAGTCACCGGAGATTGGCAATGCCAGCAGTGATACCGTGCAAGATCCAGCTAGGATATCCTTGAAAGTTGACGCGTAGGATAGTATGGGAGCAATTATCTTTTTTTGAAATCCGAGGGCAATCAAGCCATTGCAATAATAATACTTAATGCCTCTTAAGCCCAATTGATTTATTTTCTTTGCTGATGGATCAGCGAGTGGTGATCGGGCTGAAATGAGATTAACGCACATTGAAATTTTGTCACCCATGCTCTCAATCGTTCACGCGTCTTTCACAATGGCATCCCTTTCAATAATCAAATTGATATGGCTGATTCAGTTTATTGTCAAGCATGAAGTCATTGGCGAAGGCAAGAAGTTGACACTTCAGAATGTGTTCACACCCTTTTCCACCATCTTGTTCCTGATGATCACATGCCTCTTTTGCCTCTATGCAGTTAAAGGCATCGGATTATTACTTGCTGATACAGAAGAGTCCATTCCACGTGGGATCTTATTTTCGATCGAGCACTTTTGCTCAACAGCAGTTCTGCCTTGCTATGTCTACTATTCTTACTTGCGGGCTGGACCTATTTTTGACGAAGTATATCCTTACACATCAAAGTTGGTATCGCGGATGGTTAAACTGGCCCCACTTCTATATTTTGCTCAATGGATTCCGTTTCCGCTATCGAGAATACAATACAAGGACCCTCAGGTTTCTCTGACACTAAATTTTATAGCCGATACCATTAGTGCAGTGAACGGCGTCTTGCTGATTTTATTTGATATTGTCTGCTTGACAGTGTTTATACAATACTTGCGATCAACACAAATCAATGAAGGAAACACGGATAGTCGGTTTCTCATAATTAGTCGTTATGGAATTATGTCGACTATTGGTGCTCTATCAAGTCTGGGAGTATATATTCTTTACATCTTAACGAAAGATGAACTGGTAAACCTTTCTGTAATAATAGTATTTTCTGGAATTTTTGTGGTGCTTTTTCGTATGAAAGTCATGCTACATGGCGATAAATTGGAGAAGGAAAAGGAAAGGAAGGAGAGAATCCGAAAAGTTACAACAGTAATTGTGAAGAAGCCGATTTCAGAAAAACAAGAGAGCGTTAATGCCAGCAAAACCGCCCTCGATCTCACGGAGTTTGTGGAATTAAAAGTAACGATGTAGAGGAATAATGAAGCAAAGATTTATACTTTCTGCAATACAATTATGGCGATTACATGGCAGCCCCTCTTGAGTTTCTATTGTACGTGTCAGCCGCTATGGCTCTGATTTCTCTCATGGCGTTATTTATGGTTTCTCAACTTCATCATTCGTGATGAAATCGTGAAGTTGGGAAAGTTATCAGTTGGAGGGAAATCTTACCTCCCTTCTTGACACTTTTACTCTTAATGTGCGTATGGGTTTCAATCTTTGTAAATCTGTGGTGTGGTGTAAATGCCAATATCACTCGCGTTGCTCAAAACGTAGCACAGCTACGGTGGAATCTACGTAAATCTACTGCTTCGTCCTTCATGTGTAGCCCATTTTTGATCAAGTTTTTCCAGTTACCGCGCATACCTCCGTTTTTGCTTTTCGTCCAACTCTCCCCAATATCTACCAAAACAAAGATCATTGACCAAGAGCTAACAAGGCTCCTTAAGTTAGCTTCTCTATATGAATGGCCCTCTCATTATTTTTTTTGAATCGATGAAAGATTTCTATACAATTGCATCTGTGTCGGCGTGTCTACTGATTCTTGACGCTTATGTTTTACGTGTTGTACATGTTTGGAAATTGGAACAACGGATGACTTCCTTCTTACAGTATTTATCACCTTAGCGCTACATTTATAAGACTGTGGGAGCGGCAGTCGCGAATTTAAAGTGTTGCTTGTTACTTGTAACTCTTGTCAGAGAAGCACTTTGACTCAATAAGGAGGAGGAACATTTGGAAGGGATTATGCAAAATAATCAACGAATTGATTTAATTATTAAATTGTTTAGAAATATCAATATTTATTTTAAAAAAGAATAATGGAAGATGAGATGCCCACTAACGGCGGAGACGCCACTGTCACTGAGTTCACGACTTACGAAGACTACCTCGACTCGCAAATCACGCCTATAGATTTATACTATCTCGAAGACAAGGAGCTTGCCCGTCAGCTTGTGGAGCTGGGATATCGCGGTAGTGGAGAACCTCTGAAACGCGAAGAATTCGAAAGCAGGAAAAAAGCCAGCGAAACCTTTCGTCTCTCGAAACGCCTTGCTACAAAAGTTTTGGCATCTCAGGGAAAAGATTTTGCCGGGTTCCCGTTTCTGGCAGCGTTGGCAGAACGCGAAGAAGCAAATAGGAGCGGAAAGCTCACGTCGATCCTGTTCATCAGAACCCTAAACTCGAAGAATCAAGAGATCAGCGGCTATATTGACTACGCACATCGCCTGAAGACGGAAAACTTTGAGTCTGTGTTTGGAAAAACACGCGTTTTGATGCCGAGACCAAGCGATATGAGTTTTTACAACTGGGAAACGCAAACTTGGTATTTTATCCTTTCTGATATTTTATCGCATGTTTACCTGTTACCAAATAGCACATCAAACGCGACCCCAAATTTCCAAGTAATCGCGGACAACGAGAATGGAATCTTATTCAAAAACAAACGCGATCGAAAGATTATTAACGTTGATCCACGCGTAAGTTCCATATCCGTAATTTCAAAACATACCAAAGAAGCAACATCGTAGGAGGCTAATCCTGGGGACAATACCACTCGCGTTCAAATTCCAACAAAAGAACACATTCAAGTAGTAATTTACGACCATTTGACTAGAAGAAAGGCATAAGAAGCAATAAACGCAACTTAAGACACTTTATTCAGTATAATCGGGTGTGCTATCAGTAGAAAACGAGGTGGGAATAATGCTTTCATTTGCGTGTGAGAAGGGCAAAATAGCACCAAACGGAATATGCTGAACGACTGGGAACTTCTTGATAACTTCGGCAACATACATTTTCATCATTCCTGAATTTACCTTTGACCAGCTGATAACACCCGTAATATCATACAGCATGGGCGAGTGCTCATGGA
>JAIVFH010000249.1:0-39092 GCA_025765595.1 Obelidium mucronatum | reverse complement strand
GGATTCTTTCCAAAGACATTCGAATTCCATTGTGGCTGCGTTTTCGATAAAGTTCTGTACGGATTGGACGTATTGGGCGTAGAACGGTGGAATCACACCGTTCTGAACAGTCATGTGTTGCTTGAACTCAGTGTCATTGAAGGAAAGTGCCGCAAGGACTTCCAAAGACGAAGAAGTAACTCCTCCCTTGTTGGCAGAAGCATCCTTGAACAACACTCCAGCGTTTTCAAGTTTCAAGCGAGCATCTTGGGTAATAAACAGGTTGGCTCCTTCAACAATGTACTTGAATCTTGGTGTTCCATCAGCGTTGAACAAGTTGTGCACGTTGGCCAAGTCAACGGCTTCAGGACGACCTCCACATGGGACAAAGAGGTCAGCAGAAGAGAGAGGGTTCAAGTGGAACTCATTTCGGAATTTAAGTCCACTGTCCACGATGGTACCATCTAGAATTAAATCGTCAGATTGAGATCAATTTATAGGTGTGCGTTAAATGTTGCAAACCTGGGAGAGTAACATTGGAGTCATCCAACAAAACACGGAATCCTTTTGGCCCCAGCTTGCTCACATCAAAGTGATTAATCATCTTTCTCGTCTTCGCCAATCTCTCAATCTCTCCACGGTTCAATCCAGCAGGGTCGTATACAACACCACTTCCATCAACAATACCGATAGTATTATCCTCACTAATCAAAATTTCGTTTGAACCCAAGTCTCCATCAGGTCCTCCCATTTGCATTTTAGTAATGGCATTTTCCTTCAAGTTCAACTTTCTCAAGATACCCAACACATATTGATGGACAGATCGTGTCGTCATTCCATAAATGTCGTGTGGGATTCCACCCATACTTTGGGATTTTCCGGTTGTGAAGGCCTTCCAGAAACCGGCACCACGTTTCTTTGCGTGCAAAGATGCCCAATCCATGAAGTCAGCTGAGAATAAAAAAAGAAGAAAAAAATTAGCCCTAAATACATTACAAGAAATTGTCTAATAAACTCACCAGTGTTTTTCATCTGGTCCAAAGAACAAAATCTCAGGCTTTCCATACTTATCAACCATGGTTACTTCCTGGCGCTGGAACAACCAAATCCAAAATCGCATCCACATACTTTTCAAATGCGCGCTTGGGGTTATCCTGGTGTTGTGCGTCCAACAAAATCGTTCCTTTGCTTCCACCTTCAGGGATATCCTTGTTCTTACGTTGCTGAGTGTTGGCAAGTCCATAGTTTTCATCAAAGAGAGAACGCAAGTTGATACTGTATGCTTCACGGTTTCGGGATTTAACAACTCGGATTCCACCACGCGCAATATCTCTAAAACGAAGGTGGAAACCACGGAACTCTCCTCCAACAACAAGGAACATTCCAAAGAGGGGCTGTGGGTATTCAACGGCAGGCAAGAATTTAGGATCCATTCGGAAGGAGAGTGCGATTTTGGTGCTTTGGTAAAAGTTTGTCTTGAGAACGTGCTTGTTGAAGGTGACAAAGGATTCAAAGATCATGGCTTCTTGCGTGTTGGCAACGGTTTTACGGATGACTTCCAGCAATTCGTGTTCATTCAACGCTTTTGTGATGCTCAGTTCGTTGGACCGGTCGGTTTGGTGCTCGGCAGCGAAACTGGCATAACAAAGCTTCACGAGCTCAGGGTACAACTTGATAATGTCCAGAATATGCTCACGGGTAAACGTATCGGTTCTTAATCTCTTCTTGATCTTGCTCAACACTTCATTATGGCTGTTGTTTTTAGAGTCCAAGATTGTTTGCAAGGATGTGTATTCACGACCAAGACGGTTCAAGAAGTGTTGGGCGAAAATCCAGTTGGTATACCCGTACATTGATTCTTGAACACAGAGTTTTCCGGCTTTGAAGAGCTCCTGGAAGGGAGTAGTAGGAAGACAAAAGAGGAGACTGGTTTCTTTAGCAACTTGGGCAACACAGTATTCGAATGGACGCGCGTTTGGCTTGACAGATGGACCGAGGTAGACAGACATGACAGTGACTCCGTTTGAAAAAGGTTCTAACATAGTTTGGGTTGTAATTGTTCAGGAATAAACAAAAAATTCATTGTTGGGTGAGAAAACTCACCAACAAACTTTTTCGAGCAACGCAGGCCATAGTGTTTGTACAAATCCGAAACAGCAGATAAAAACAACCTAGCAGTACCACTCTTGTAACCAACAACAAGGCGCTTTTCATTTGTAGAGGCGACATCATGAACTTCGATAACAGGGCCTGTTTGTGCAAGGACCTGTTGAATCACACGAGTATAGAGTTTTTCGGTAGTATCAGTCATGGCTTCCGAGAAAGCGGCGTCAGAAATGGCGCGAATGTCAGGACTCGCGGCGGCAGGGGTGTCTGGGAAGGCGCACTTATTGATAAAATAGGAGCGCAGATGCGAAACGGTTTTTCCTTGAATACTTTCAGAGCGGTAACTCTCCACGCGGAAGGGAGTCGTAACGTCTAAGTATTTTTCATCAATCCTGTGTGATTTAAAAATTGGCACATGTTGACAGGAAGGTCAGCTAATCATGAGCATAACAAACGAAGAAAGAAAAGACAATCTTGAGCACGTACGCTTTCTCGTAGTTTTTTCCATTTACACTGCCAATTCCAGGAATGTTTGTGTGGATAAAGACGGCATTGTTTCTCTGTCTCACGCTCCAAATTAATATCCAAGACACTTTCGTGTTTGACATCGGCAGTGATCTTTGCACTATAAAGTGACAAAATGTGTTGCGCAACAGACTCAGCGGGTTCTACTTTGAAGTAGAGGTCTGAGATCCCGAGGTTTCTAAAGGTTGGCAGAGTTGATGATCAGGCGTCCGTTATCTCAACCACCCACAAAAACAAAACTCTGAAAAAACTCACCCAAAGAAGTAGTTTACTTCCTGCTGGATCAAGTCCTTTGGGATAAAGCCCTTCTGCTCGAGGATCGTAGTAACCCTCTCAATCTGCCCCTTCTTGTCACTCAGAGACGAAAACCCGTGAGTTGTTGTAGCTTTCGTGGCAAAACTCTGAACGCGAAAACGTGTCGAAACTTGCTGAAAACGAACAAGTTTCAATCGCATTTTCCGTTTTTTTTTAGTTTGGTTTTTTTTGCAACTTTTTTCAGAAGTGGCTTTATTCACTTCCGGCTTTTTCCGCTTTGTTCTCGGAAAATCAGTTCAAAGAAATCCAAGTGCCGCAAGACACGTTCTACAAACGTTTATCAATATATATTGTGCACGGAATAAAGGGCAAAAACAGATGAAAGTACTCAACTTGGCTATTATCTCTCGTACGGTTTCGAGCACGTGTTTGATCTGTTTTGTGTCTGTTGCCCACGTGAAATGAGTGTAAATGCTCTTTTCTGGATACTTGTTGATTGCAAGAAACCGCATAGAAAAGTACTGTGATGTTGGGTTGTAATCGTTTGAACCTTTCGGCACGGTTACTACATGCCAGAAAAAAAACGGCTCGGCTTACCGTTGAAGTCAGGAAAATATGTAGATACTTGTGTTGTTTTGAGTTTTTCTTTGAAAATGTCAATCTTGTTCATGAACAATATCAGGGAAGTCTTTTTGAAAACAGGGTGATTGCAGACTGATCCAAACAAATTCAATGATTCAACCACTATCAGTAAGAAATGTGAAGAGTTGAATTTCATGCAGCCGGAAGAAAGAAAATTCTGGAAGCACTTACTCCTGTTAGTTGATTCATCTTCCAAACACATTTGGTCGAACGAACTAATCGCCACCAAATAGATAATTGCGGACACATCGTCGAAATAGGGGGCCCATTTTTTCCGCTCACTCCTTTGCCCTCCGACGTCGAAGACCCGATATATTACATTCTGCATTTCGAACTTGGTTTCTGTGATTGTCAACGTCATGACTCTGCAATTTAATATGTCTTGATCGTTTGGTTCGTAGGATGGGTCACAAAATCGTTCGACATCGTTCAAAAAGCTATAGGTTTGCGATTGGAAATCGGAAATCAGCAATCTGCGCAAAAAATGATTTGAAAGAAGAAGGATCATACTAGGCACAGGTGTCTGATATCTGGTATTCTCCGGACCGCGAAAAACAGTACTTTATGCCCGGATCGCTCCATAAAATCTTGATTGCGGTCAATAGGTCATATTCCAGAACGGGATCGATGCCAAAGGCGGCTCGCATATCCTTGACCACTAAAGACGCGTTGTATCCTTCTCCGGTATGCATTTTCTTGGAATAGCAATATTCCGCATATTTTGCGGTCGCGTCTTTTGCCCCACAAAATAGACCTTCCTTCAAACTCATTTTCGAGCCCATCATAACAGAGATCGCTTGACTTAAGCAAGAATTTGATTGAAAGGAGTGGTTACTTTTTTTCAGGGAGGGTATAGTCCCAAGTTGTTCCCCACCCAGATTCCTGTCAACAGTTGCAGAGGTTTGCTCCATCTCCATTTGCGTTATTACAGTGCTAGCATCAAATCCGTAGGGTATTTTTAGCTTATCCATGGCGCTCATAAGAGTCGTGGTAGAGTTGATGATGTTGAGGATGATTGCAGATCTGTAAAGAGCCTTCTCTTGCTCCGTGAAACCTACGCCATAGATTAAGCGAAACTGCTTCAGGACTGTCGATTTTCCAGTATCTCCTGCACCTGTTTTAATTTCATGGTCAGAAAACTGTGTCCAACCCATGATAGTGTATTCTGGCGCGTTTACCCAACAGTAAAAGTTTGATGCTTCCTTTTGCCATCATTGACTTTTTTTCAAAGCTGAGTGTGTTTTCAATCTCCTTGTTTCTTCGAATCGCGTCTTGCTCTTCAGGGCCGCCGGCGGGCGAAGAGGAACAATTTCCCATTCGTTTCTTCGTGATTTACACAACAAAATACCAACTCAAAATTTGAACACTTTTGTTCTATGGGTGACGGTTTTTAATAGCTATACATACATAAGCATTAATTCATTCTATTTTACATCAGGTTCAATTAAGTCAGTAATCTTTTCACAACTTCAATTCTCCTCGTCGTGTCCAGCAGAAATCACGGCTGCCCCTCCACAGAGATTGCCCATTTGCAATTTTATTCAAAAATGATAAATACAGTGTTTGACACTTGAACTCACTCACTCACTTGTTCACTCAAAATCATCCCATGATCACATAAACCCAACATTTTTCAAACTAAAACGGAGAATGACAACATATACAGTGTCCAAGACATTCTTGGCCTGCTCCATGTCCGTTGCCCAAGTAAAGTACGAATACACCTTTTTCTTTGAGTATTTATTCAGGGCCTCGAACTTGTTCTTGAAGTACTGCGATGCATGCTCAAAATCATTTGATTCTAAATCATGAAGGGTATATGATCAATTCAATTGAATAGCACAACACATCAAACACTCAACTGACAAAGTCTGGAAAATGATCCGACACTAATGAGCCCTTCTGGAGCTTATGTTTAAAGATATCTTGTTTGTTTAAAAACAGAATCATTGGCGTGAACTTAAAGAGTGGGTGATTACAGATGGTTGCAAAAAGGTTAAGCGCCTCAGTAACTATTCCATTTTGGAAAGCGCGAAAGTGAGACATGGAAAAAATGGGTATTGAAATCAATGTGAAAGAACAATAACTCACTTCGGTTCGTTAAATTATCTTCAAAGCAAACTTGATCGTATCCACTCACAGCCACAACGAATATGATTGCCGTTACGTCATCAAAATATGCAGTCCATTTTTCGCGCTCTGATCTCTGTCCACCCACATCAAACACCCTGTATTCCTTCTCTTCCACTTTGAAACGCGTTTCTGTTACAGCCATGGTCATTAATCTACAGTTTAAGATATCTTGGTCCGTTGGTAAATATTCAGACTCAAAGAAACGGGCTAATTCATTCATGAAGCTAAACAAGAAATCGAAGCACAGTCAACAAAACCGAAAAATAATTCACGTCTCAACTATGCACAGGAATCAATCAGCTGAAACTCATTCGCCCTTGAATAGCAATATTGAATTCCTGGATCCTTCCAAACACGTTGAATTGCTTGCAGTTCGTCATAATTAAGCGTCTCATCTCCAAGCAGCCCGAAACCAGGTCTAATTTGATGAACAAGATCCACAAACGGCTCTAATTCTTTCTTTTTGTATTCCCCGTCGTGTCGAAATATTTTTTGGGCTGCTGCTGCAATTGGGTCATGTTTTCTTGCTGCTCCTTCAGAAAGCGGAACAAGCGTAACGCCGGCGCCATCTTCCAGAGGACTAAAGCCGAATGGGATTTCGAGTTCTTTCATTTGAGAAACCAGGGTTTTTGCGCACTGAATAATGTTAACAAGTACGAGCGTTTTGAACCTGGCGCGATCTGCAGTGGTGAAGCCAGAGCCGTAAACGAGCTGGAACTGCTTCAAGACTGTCGATTTTCCTGATTCACTTGGTCCTTCGTGGTGAAATTTAATTTTAATATTTATTTTACTTTGAATGATGATTAAGTTGGAATACCGAGCAGCAGCAGTTTGACAATGTTCTTCAGAGCTTCCTTTTCATATGAAAGGTCTTTATCGATAGCCACACTTTTTTGGGTTTGTTCTTTGGTGGGTTGCAATCCCTTTTCAAGTTCACGACTGCTGCATAGATTGCCCATAAACGAAGTGCTTATTATGTAAATCCAGATGGACAAAAGAATCAAAATCCCATGGTTAAAAAAAGTCAAATTAATATTCAAAACTACCAATACACTGGGACGAAATATGACCCTTCAGACAGTACTCAATTTTAACCTCCCACAATGATAACATCACTTCATTATTCATATTGGAATTCAGCCGCCACGTCCCAACGGCTTCCAGGAGCTCTTGCACTTACATACTTGATGAACCGCATCACTTCCCCTTCTCTCATCACTAGCGACAAACAATTACTCGTCGCACTGACACTCAACAGAGCCCCACCATCTCCTTCCGCCTGCCCCTCCTCTTGAGCGGCAGTATGAGCCTCGGTTTCTCCATAAGGAATTTTTTTGGCCCGCTGCGCCCGGTATTGTGCAGGATCCTCATTCCCTTCATCAGGTGCCATATAACAGTCGAATCCACCAACTTCATCACTCTCCCATGCTTCGCGGTCTTGTTTTGTTCGCTGACAAACAAAAGTCAAAGTCGCATCGAGGACTCCCAAGTCCGCGTTGAAGCTGCTGGTTGTTGCAAGAGTGTAGTCCATGCCTGGACGGAATCTGCGGATCCTTGAGCGCAATTTCGTTGCTTTCAGACTTGTGATCAAGTATAAAAGGCGCAGAAATGGTTTCGATTGAAACAAGTGGTGCTGAATGGATGCCAGGTCGACACTTGGATCTGTTTTAGATTTTGCTGGAGTTGTTGGTTTAGGGTCTGGGTGATGCAGCTCGAGGAAGCGGTGCTTGTGTGATGGGCCAGTTGGCGTCCAAGTTTCACTGATTCCAGCTTCATAATTCGCAATCGACGCAGGTTGTTTTGGTGACCGTGGTTTTTTGGTCAAAAGGCCATCTTTCTCGTCTTGGAAAATAGTGGAGGCTGCCAATGCTGCTGCAAGAGATGGTTCAAGAAAAGAAGTCAACTGGATTGAGCTTTCGTCACAAAATCGCTCATTTGCTTGGGCAATGATGTTGGATTTGAGGTAAAGTGGGTTGATGAAGGGTTTCAAGAAGGCAATTTCGTCTTCTGTGAGTGGAACGTCTTCTTGCTCTTCCTCGTCCTCTTCTGCTGTCTCTTCATCCATCGCATCCGAACCTTTGACAGAAAACTTTGGCAAATCGCTAAACGGAAATTCATCGTCATCATTCATAAGTTGGTCCATTGATGCTTGTGCGTTTCCAGAAGATTTAAGCAAACGTTCCTTCTCATACTCGGCAAATTCTTCCTCAGTCATGTCTTCTGGTTGCATCACATGGAACCAGCCTTGTTTGGGTTATTTTTTAGTCACTGCCAAATCACAACAATTACGACCCACCAGAAATACTTGGCCTTTCACGGTCAACGGCGACAACTTCAGAAACCGAGTGAAAAGAATGCCCAGGCTGAACCGCAAACATGGCCATCTGATTCCAAGCAGGAGGAATCACTTTGCTTGGATGAACAGCTGGGGTTCCTTTCGAAATGACAGGATAAAGTTCCAGCCCACCCCCATCTTCCTCAGACCATGGATGCTCTGGATCCGTCAAGTAAATGATATACGAGATTGATCTAGTCCCAATGACATCGTCGTGTTGAAGCAAATGACATCCTAGAAAAAAAACGAGCCAGGCTGTCAATTGCACAGAACATCAAATCGACTCTGTTCCATCCCCTCTCACCTTGCTTGTAAATATTATGTGATAAATCGGCTTTGGAAGGAGACAGTTTTCCCGTACCGCAAATCACGCTGATAAAGTCACGAAACTCCTGGCTGTACAAGGCATTTCTCAGCTCCAGCAGACTCTTGAGTTGGCCCAATTCTTCTTCTGGCAATCCGTCCAAGTTGGCCATGTCTCCAGTCTGGAATACTCTGTAGATGTCAGTTTCCTTGCGGGTTGCATGAATAGCCAACAGCTCCTTCCTGACTTTGCGCAGGAGTTCGTCGTTGACCAGCGATGGGATGACAATGTGCTGGTAAGGCGCAGCTGCGAGTGTGTTGTGGTTAGTGTCCGTTGCGTTGGATGATCAAACGATGAACACATACAGGCTAGGTAATCTTGCTGCAGCGCATCTCTGTTCTGATTGGTCAAAAGACCCTGGCGAAATACTTTCAGCGGATTTGCTTCGCCTCTGAGTTTCTTCGCCTTGGTTTGTGTTTGCTCAGCTGGCATCTTGTGTTTCATACTTTTGATTCACTTTCTTTTTTTTTATGTCGACTTTGTTTTGAATTTGAATTGCAAGGATGAGTCACAATCGGACGCGTTTGGGAAACGGGATTTAATATTTATAAGGTTGTTGTTCTTAAAAGGTGCTATTATTAAACTGATTGTAAATCAGGAGGTTCTTATGGGCAATCTGTGCGGATCGTCAACTCAAGAGGTCCAGGAGGCAAAGATGCTGAAGCAGAACACTGCCATCATCGATCAAGAGCTGGAATCTGAAAAGAAGCGTCTTAAAGACGTGGTCAAACTGCTGCTACTGGGTATTCTTTTTCGCGCCATTTTTTTCCTTTTGTGTCCAACTTAAATTGTCCTCCTATCAACCATCTAGGACCCGGAGAATCAGGAAAATCAACTATCCTCAAACAGTTTCGGATCCTATATGGAGGCGGCTTCTCGGAACGGGATCGCGCAGCCTTCAGGACAATGACGATAGCAAACATCGTTCAGTCCATAAAAACGCTTATAGCCCAAATGGAAATACTCGAAATCCCCTACGGATTCAATCCAAACGACCACACCGAGTCCTCCATCATGGGAACAACTGCCAGCCGCCTGATTCTAAATGAAACTCCAGACCAACACGTGGCATCACCACCAGCGCCGTTTGGACTCGCGCCATCGCCTTCTCAAATGAGTTTACATACAAAGAAAGTTGGGTCGGTAATGTCGCTGTTTCAAGGCCTCAAGAACCAAACAGCTCCACGGTTGCCAGATATTCCTGTGGTTCAGAACATTGGTCCTTCATCTACCCTGTCTGCAGCTCAAATACCAGGTCTCTCTGTGAACCAGCTACATAACGCGAATACGTCACATCAAAGTGTCGTCACCTCCTCTGTGTTTAAGAAAATATCACGCATTGCTCAAATAGCACAACGCCAATACCGGCACCAAATGGAAAGCAATAGCAGCAACGCGATAGACTCCAATATAACGAAAGCATTAGAAATTATCGAGGAGATGCAAATAGACGCCGGATTTCTTGGGAGTGAGGAAGTCGATCAAAACGTTATTGACGCGATCAAAGCGGTTTGGAAAGATCCAGGAATACAATATAGCTATTCGAGATCAAACGAGTTTCAGCTGATTGACACATGTGCTTAGTTGAGTGATTCGCATTTTTCCCATCACTTTTTTTATAAGGGACTAAAAACGAAAAACTTGAAACAAAAAATAGCTTCCTTAATGACATTGACCGATTTTTTACCCCCGAATATATCCCAACAGACCAAGATATCTTAAATTGCCGGATAATGACGCTTACAATCACTGAATCACGCTTCCAAGTAAAAAAATACGAATACCGGATATACGACGTTGGCGGACAACGATCCGAACGAAATAAATGGGCAGCTTACTTTGAAGATGTGGCAGCAATCATGTTTGTTGTTGCTGTCAGTGCGTTTGATCAAGTCTGTTTTGAGGATGGAGAAACAAACCGAAGTAAGAGTTTTGATAATTCATCATTCTTCTCTTTGTTTGAAATCATTAATTGAATTCAAATTTTCTTTTCTAACTGCACTTTCTTAAAAAAAAAAAGTAACAGAAGCCCTGAACGTATTCTCCTCGATATGCAACCACCCCCTATTCAAAGAAACCTCTGTCCTCCTCTTCCTCAACAAAATCGACCTCCTGAAAGCAAAACTCGAAAGAGGAGCCCTCGTTTCGGACTACTTTCCAGAATACGTTGTACCACAAACAACAAGCAGTCACAGCAGCAGCGAATTCAAAGGCGTCTGTGTCTTTTTTTCGCAAAAATTTGAGCAATTGAACAAGTACAAGCAACAGAAAAAAGTGTACACGTATTGTACGTCTGCAACGGATGTTGGGCAGACGGAACAGATTTTGGAGACTGTGAATGATGTGATTATTAGATTGATTTTGAAGGATGTGGATGTTATGTAAAATAATATATTATATAGCGTGAGGGAGGAGACAGACAACACAAAAAGAAAGAAATAAAAAATGCCATACATGTATCGGAGGAAAAGATTAAAGAATTGACATTTCTCATGAATCATCATTATAAATTTAATAAGATCAACAAAGGAAAACAAGTAGATAAAAAAACCAAAATTGAAAATAAAAAATAAAAAAAACAATGGGAAATCTGTGCACAACAACCACGGACTCCACCGAGCACAAACTGCGTCGCCGTGGAACCTCCCAAATTGACAAACAGCTGCAATCAGAAAGAAAATCTTTGGATAAAGTCATAAAACTGCTGCTCCTAGGTTTGTTTGAACACGCGTTTTTATCCCTCTTTATTTATTTATTTATTTTCCAAAAACACACTCTTTCCGAACCATGATTTCCTATCCCACCTTCCCACGCAACCTAAATTTTTTTTTTTTTTCGATAACAAAAAGGACCCGGCGATTCCGGAAAATCCACAATCTTGAAACAATTCTGTATCCTATATGGTCCCGGATTCTCTGAACACGATCGAAGCTCGTTCCACACCGTCATCCTCGTCAATATCGTCTCATGTGCCAAAACTCTTGTTTCTCAAATGAAGGCTTTGGAAATCCCTTATGGTTTTGAGCCACCAAAGGATGTGGCTTCTGCTGTTTCAAATTGCATTGGTGGTGGCGGTGGCGGTGGAGACAATAATCCACTGGATTGGATCAAAGACAATCTTACCTTGAAAACACGGCGGAATCCCGCAAATAAAATTTCAAAACACGGTGCAAGTGGTGGGGATGGTAGTCAGGACAGTGAATTGGATTCTGGAAGCCTTCACGAGAATATAGCGGAAGAGGTCGATGAAGAAGAGATGGCAGACCAAGAGGAGGAAAACAAAGAAGGAGACGAAGCAGAAACTCACCAAGAAAAGACAATATTCAGTGGAAGTCGGAAAGGAAGCGGGAAAGGATGCGATTCGGAACAACCCAAAGAAACCTCTTTAACCGCTATTTTGGCCCAGAAACTGTACCATGAGCAAATGCAGCGAGAGGAACTTCATGATGCTTCTGAAATCGATAAATATGCCCGCATTGTCCAAGACATGCAAATCGAGTTTGGATATCTGGGAAACACGGAAATAAAACCAGAAGAAATCGAAGCGATTCAAAATCTATGGAATGATTCCGGAGTGCAGTATTGTTATTCGAGAGCAAATGAGTTCCAGTTGATTGAGTCCTGCGGATAGTAAGTGTACACTTCTCGCTTGGACTGATAAGAAAAACAATAACACTTTAAATTTGCACAGCTTTCTAGATAATTTGGACCGAATATTTACACCAGGCTACATACCGACCGATGCAGATATCTTGCGATGTCGAATCATGACATCAACAATCACAGAATCGCGATTCAAGATTGAACAATTCGAGTACCGAATATACGATGTCGGAGGACAACGATCCGAGCGAAAGAAATGGGCGCCTTATTTCGACGATGTAACCGCGATTATATTTGTGGTTGCAATCAGTGCTTTTGATCAAGTCTGTTTTGAAGACAATCAGACCAATAGAAGTAGGAACCATTTGCAGGAGACAAACTTTCCAATAATATTAATTATTTTTTAAAACTTCCCCATTCATGACGAAAAAAAAAAAAAATTAAGTCGTCGAAGCATGGAACGTGTTTTCTTCAATCTGCAACCACCCAATGTTTAAAAAAACCGCAATGTTACTCTTCCTCAACAAAACCGACCTCCTCAAAGCCAAGCTTGAAAGAAACGGCACACGAATAGCAGACTACTTTCCAGACTTTGAAATGTCCAACGATTATAAAAGCGCGTGTGCTTATTTCTCGACAAAGTTTGAAGAACTCAACAAGTATCCGAATGAAAAACATGTGTACACGTATTTCACGTGGGCTACGGATCATGAACAGACAAGAAACGTTTTGGATGCTGTGACTAGTGTTTTGGTTAATTTGTTGTTGAAGAGTGTGAATTTAGAGTAGTAGAGTATGAATGAGATGAGATGGTAATAGATAGAATTTTAAAATGGTTTGAAGAATATGTATAATAAGGTATATTTAAGTTTGGGTTTGTCAAAGAATCATCATTTATTGCTTTGATTCATACATGCAGTTCTATAAATACAAAAATGGCGGCAGCCCTTGCGGCATACTTTTAGATGTGTTGGTTATTGATGAACCCATTTGGCATGGTGGCAAAGAAGAGAGGAGTTTTAGCATCCTTTTTGCTGGCTGTAGAAGAAGAAGCAGCCACAGAACCGTTGATGGAAGGTGGAGCCTGGCGGATAGATTCAGAAGACTTGGCAGCCTTCAAAGAGAGGTTCTTGGAAATCTTGATATTGATGGCTGGGTCGGCAAAAGCGTTCAAGTCGAAAGCTGGCATTTTTTGTTGGTTGGACTTTAGGAGTTGTTGTTATGAACGATTTTTGGTAGTGAAGAGTGCCTGCCCTTTTATACCTTTTTCTTTTCGGAGTTCGGGGCTGAGTTCCACGTTTCCGTCGCTTGCTTGCAACCCTAATTCTCAATATAAATTAGGGTTTCTCCAACAGGTTCAAGTGAATGAAAAAAACCTCCAAAAATCGTGGCCGCTTTGAAATCATAACACAGCATGAATTTAAAAATAGGGTAAGAATGAACCGATGGAGAATGAGAACAAAAAAAAAGAACAAGGAAATGAAAAAAAAATACACCGCCTTCGGCGGTTTGTCCCGCCTTCGGCGGGCCCGCCTTCGGCGGAGTTCAAAAAAAAAAGTCACAAAAGACCGTTATCCATCAAATCCAATTTTATTTTCTTGTGCATTATAAAAAAAGAAAAGAAAAAAAAAGTGTAATAAATACATCATAGCATAGTAAAGACCAAAAGAAAAAAAAAAAAAACGACAGAACAATGGGCAATCTGTGTGGAGCACAGTCCCCATCCCAAGAAACAAGTGAACAGAGGCAACAAAACTCGTTCATAGAAAAGCAGCTAGAAGCAGAACGAAAAGCACTCAAGAATATTGTCAAACTGCTGATACTGGGCAAGCAAGATTTTTTTTTAATTTCGATTTTATTTCTTGGATCCAACCCCCACACAAACACATGATCAAATCATATTATTAACACAGCCAAAAAAAAAACAAACGACTATATAGGACCGGGAGAGTCAGGGAAATCGACGGTGCTCAAGCAGTTCCGACTCATTTACGGGACAGGATTCTCTGAGGAAGACCGGGCCTCGTTCCGCGCGCTGATTATCGTCAATATTGTGCAATGCGCCAAGACGCTTGTAGCGCAGATGGAGCGGCTGCAGATCCCGTACGGCTTCGAGCCAAAGGCGCACGCGGAGGCGGTGCTGGCGGCGCTGGCGACTGGGCAGATTGCGGGGCTGTCTGTGGGGGCAGCGTCAGTGGGGCTGGGTGTGGGGGCGGGCGTGCGTGTGTCAGCGGGCGGCGCGGCGCCGGGGTCTGACTCGGCGCTGCACAGCAAAGCGGCGGCCGCGCGCGAGTCGGACTTCAGCGCGGCTGCGAACTCGGCGCGCCGCGGCACGGGTTCGCACTCGCACTCGGCGACAAACCTCGCGCGCCGCGGCACCGGCGCAGGCTCCAGCGCGAACCTCGGCCGCCGCGGCACGCAGCTGGGCTCGTCGTCGTCGTACTTGCAGGACTCGTCGCTGCCGCGCCCGAGCCACTCCTCCATCCAGAAGAAGATGGATCCCCTGGCCATGATTGCACAGAAGCTGTACCGCGAAGAGGGCGGCGACAAGAAGGTCGGCGAAATCGCGAAATTCGTTAAAATCATTGAGGATTCAAAAATCGGGTTCGGGTACTTGGGCGAAGAGACGATTGCGCCAGAAGTAGTCGAAGCTATTCAGAATGTCTGGAAGGATCCCGGCGTGCAATACTGCTTTAAGCGAGCGAACGAGTACCAATTGATTGACACATGTCCTTAGTTGAGTTTGTTGACACTATTTCCTTTCTCTTTTTGTTGGTGTGAGTATACATTCTCATTGCTATACTTTTAAATCAGTTACTTGAATGACCTGGATCGATTTTTCACGCCTGGATACGTTCCTATAGACCAAGACATTCTAAACAGTAGACTCATGACCCTGACTATTTCAGAAACAAAGTTTAATGTGGATTCTACTCTTGGGAAACTGGATTATCGTGTCTATGATGTCGGTGGTCAACGTTCCGAAAGGAAAAAATGGGCTGCCTATTTTGAAGATGTTACTGCAATTTTGTTTGTTGTTGCCATTAGTGCGTATGATCAAGTTTGTTTTGAGGATGCCGAGACGAATCGATGTGTGTATTTTTTTTTTTTATTCTGTTGCTTTTCGCCGAAGGCGAGTCTATCCGCCGAAGGCGCCGCCGAAGGCGGGTCCATCGCCGAAGGCGAAACTCACCGCCGAAGGAGGGGACTACCGCCGAAGGCGGGTACTACCGCCGAAGGCGGTGAATTCTTTTTTTCACACTACCGCCGAAGGCGGGAACTACCGCCGAAGGCGGTGAATTCTTTTTTTCAATCCGATACACTACCGCCGAAGGCGGGGACTACCGCCGAAGGCGGTATATCTCTTTTATTCACTTTTTTTCTCAACCGCCGTAGGCGGTATGTTTCTTTCTGTCGCTTTCTTTCTCTACCGCCGAAGGCGGTGAATCCCTTTTCTTTCAATCGATACCGCCTTCGGCGATGCATTACCGCCATAGCGGTATGTTCCTTTCTGTCCTTTTCTTTCTCAACCACCGAAGGCCGTGTATCCCCTTTCTTTCAATCGATACCGCCTTCGGCAATGCACTACCGCTGTAGGCGGTATATCCCTTTCACTCCCTTACTTTCTCAACCGCCGCAGGCGGTTTATCTCTTTTCTTTCAACTATACGAATACCGCCATAGGCGGTATACCAATCTTTTTCACTTTCTTTCTCAACCGCCACAGACCGCATATAACCTATCCACTACTCATGATTCTAACCATTTCCCCTCCCTCAAAAAAAAACTCCCTACCCCCAGTAACAGAAGCCTTAAACGTATTCGCATCCATCTGCAACCACCCAATGTTCAAAAAAACAGCCTTAGTCCTCTTCCTCAACAAAACAGACCTCCTCAAACAAAAACTCGAACAAGGATCCTTGATATCAAGCCATTTCTCAGATTACACACTTCCAAACGACTTTGACAATGCGTGCGAATATTTTGAAAACAAATTCATGGAACTCAACAAGTATCCTGATAAACCAGTGTACACGTATTTCACGTGGGCGACGGATCGGACGCAGACGGAGCGGATATTGGAGACTATGAATTCTGTGATTATTGAGTTGCGGCTCAAGGATATCAATTTGATGTGATGATATTCCTGCTATTTTTTTTTTGGCGTGTTTTTTTTTATTACTTTTTTTTGCTTTTTCTTTTTTTTTTTAAAGAACTTTGCTTTATTATTTAATATATGAATTTTATTTATCGTTGAAAAGTGGTAAGAAACACACACACACAAGTTTGGTTAGAGTCGGGGAATACAAAAAAAAATAAATATAATGAATTAAATAATAATTTATAAATAATGTAAAAAAAAAACAAGTCTCATTCAGTTGCTGCCAATGACTCCTCTCCTTCCTGTGCCTTCTCCAACGGCTGACTCAACTGCCTTTGAATAGTCGCCAGAGGCACGTCATCGTTTTCATCAGACTGATTCAATGCCGCCACTGTTTCATTTGGAATATCATTGTTCGACGACGATGTTTTCTGATTCAACTTTTCCATGCTTTCCTTCATCCTCTTTCTCGCTTGGAAGCCTCGAAAAGTGGCTTGAAGACGTATCGCGGCTTCACGTTGTTCTTCCGTTGCTTCACTGGGGTCCAGATTCAATAATAGTTCTTGTGAGGCTGTTAATACTGGTTCTTGTTGTTGTTGTTGTTCACTTTTTGATGGTAATGGTACTGGTTGTTGGTCATCAACTGCAGATTGCTCCGCCGCCTCTGTTGGCGCGGATTCTGCAACCGGTACATCTTCTACTGCTGCAGCAGGAGCTTCAGCAGGGGCAGCAGTCGCAGCACCATCAACGACAGATGATGGAGAAGCGTCATCAAGAGCTTCCAAGCTTTGTCCTTTTAGTTTCTTTCGCGCCTGGAATCCTCGGAACGTTGCTTGAAGCTTGACGGCTGCCTCGCGTTGCTCCTCTGTGGCTTGACTTGGATCTAAATTCAGTAAGAGCTCTTGCGATGCTGTGAGTTCATTGGGTGCTGATGCGTCGGTGTCACTTGATTGTCCAAGAGGAACGGGATCGCTCTCTTGCGTTGCTTCTGTTGCAGTCGCTGTTGCTGTTTCTTCTGTTGTTGTTGTTGCTGTTGCTGTGGTTCCCGGATTCAACTTTTCCATACTGTTCTTCAACTTTTTGCGTGTTTGGAATCCACGGAACGTTGCTTGAAGCTTGATTGCTGCTTCCTTTTGTTCCTCGGTGGCTTCATTCGGATCCAGATTCAATAGAAACTCTTGAGACGCTGTTAAATCGGGTTGCACCGGTTGCGCAGGTTGACTGTTTGTATCGCCAGCAGTTTCTGTTGCCACCGTGCCGTCTTGGGTATCATTTGTTGTTGGAAGAGGTGGAAGAGGTGGGGCATCATCATCATCTACTTTGATTGTGGATGCACGTTTTTTGGGTGTCGCAAAGTTCTTTATGGATTCTAGGGATTTCGATACGAGTGCCATTCCCATCAATTGGACTACACTCGCGCGTTTGGAGGATGGAGCGGTGGGTCTTTTTGATTGGGATGCTGTTTTTGTTTGTTTGGGTTCTGTTTCTTCTTGTTGTGCTTGTTCGGTTGGGATAGCGGCTGAGTCGAGTGGTGAAACGGCTGGTTCGACATTGGAGTTGGAAAGTGTTGCCTCTGTTTGTAAAGTTGTAGTGGTATCTTGTTGGACTTGGTCTTGCCCAGGGCTTTCGCTGATGGCTTGATCTACTATTGCAGACTCTGGATCAGTTGTACCAGCTTCGAGTTTCTCGGGAGCTTCTACCGTTTCTGCTTGAGATGTATCTACCATTGATGCATCATCAGCGACTGCAACTGGTCCATCTTTAGTTGTATTTGGAGCTGCGGCTGCTGTGCCAGGATCAGTTGCATCAGCAGCATCAAGAGCACCCGCGGTAGTACCCGCTGCCGGTGTACCACTGGTTGTACCAGTTGTTGCACCAGTTGCCTCGGCCAGCCGCTTCTCCTCCAGCTCGCGCCAGTTCTTTGGCCTGCTAATCAGCTCCATGCGCTGCAGCTGCTTCTCGGACATGACCAGGCGGTGGGTCATCGGCTTCCACTCGCTGCACTCCTTCGGGATGCCCGCGTCGTCGTACTGGAACACCGGGTACACGACGCGCGGCTTCGCCAGGCGCGCGATGGCGGCGCTGCTCGGCGGCGCGTGGCCGTGCGCCGGCAGCGGCAGCGGCTGCGGCGGCGGCGGCACGGGCTTCGGCGCGGCGAGGCGCGCAAAGAACGCGGCGTCGAGTTTGCGCGCCGGCTGCGGCGGCGGCGGCGCGGCGTCCTCGGCGGCGGCAGCGTGTCTGCAGCGGCGCGGCGTCTGCGTCGCGAGCCGCGAAAACACGCTGCCATCGCTGGTCGTTGGCGGCGACGCGTGCTGCGGCAGGTGGACGAGGTAGCGGTACTTTTGGTACCGCGTCTTTAGCTTCTGCTGGAGAACGTGCGGGGCCTGGAGCTCCACGGGGACGTTGGTGTGTCGCGGCGGGTGCGGGTGGTACTGGTGTTTCGGGGGGAGTCCGTGTCTTGCGGCTTCCTTTTCCTTCTCTGCTTCTTCCCGCGTGTGGTGGTGGGAGGGTCGACGAAGTTTCATGTGCGGGTGATGGTGGTGTTGCTTTGTTCCATGAAGTTGACTGGTTTTCGTTGGACTAGACATTTTGTAGTATCTGTATATGAAGAAAAAAGTAAATATCAAGGGTTTTAGTGATGGATGGGCGGAGTTGGGTTTTTTGAAGTTTTGAACAAAGGGGGCCATTAAAAATCGAACTTACTCCAACTCGCTTGTCACAATATACGGATTATTAACGCGAAGCTGGAATAATCTACGAAAATGAGAAAGCTCCTTCTCCCGTTCTGTTGTTTTCCCCGATCCCCATGGTTAGGGCCCATCTTTTTAATACACAAAGTCAAACGATTGACATGCCTTTCTGCAACCGTTGAGACAAATATTCCAAAGGCCAGTGACGATGAAACTCCAGTCCTTTAAAGTCAACCAACGGTCTCAAGATTGGTTGTTTCCTAATCAACAGCGGGTCTCTGCTGGGATCATAGCCGTGGAACTGATACGCGTGAACATAAGGAATCTGCTTCTTTGCAACCTCATCGGCCACTTCGTTTGCAGTCACGACATCCTGCTGTTGCTGCTGCTGCTGCAACCCTTTATCCTCGCGGTTATCCACGATTGAGACATGATTGTGCTGCTTTCCCGGGTTTTGAATAGCTGGAAGCATGTTCGCGATTGGATGTTCGCGATTGGCCCAAAAACGAAAAAAAAAAAAAAAAAAAAAACAGATTTCCAGAAGGACTTTTTTTTTCCCCACTGTAGGTGGTTTATTTAGGTTTATTTACCTATAGTTATTCCTCTTGTTTGTTTCAAATTGGAACTCACTACCATTGCTTTTTATTTATCTCTTTTATATAATATTTATTAGCAATGTGCCACAGCCTCTACCCCAAAAATCTACATCAGGCATATTTCATAGAATATAAAAGCATGGGTGGATAAACGTTATGAGGGAAAACAATATCTGTCGAATAGCATAAATCGACGCGTTCATAAGAAAACACAAAGAATTTTTTAAGTCAAGAGGCAGTCTGAAACGGTTCTGTAGCCGCAGGTTCAGTTAAAATGGCCGTAAGTGGAGCCGGAGGAGGAGCACTAGGCTTCACGTCCATAGAAGAACCACAACAAAACAATGAAAAGACGCTTGAACATCCGCAAAACAGGATAAAACAGGCCAACACCACTCCCCCAATACAAAACCCAACAAGGTCCGCCCACGTGATAAAGTACATGAGTTGCACGGTGAGAGGAAGTGTCAGCCATTGGTCTGTGCCAAACGTGGAGGCATACTGAATGATGTTGTAGCCGTGGGTGTATTCAGTGAACCAGACCCAGCCAAGGGCAAAGAATACTGTATTCACGATGCCGGATATGGGGATTGCTGCGTTTGGAGGCACGCAGCACCCGAGGACGGAGAACACAAGGTTGGCGATTGCATATGTCATTGGGTTTCCTTCACAGTCGTGTCTTGATATCGCGATAGAGAAGGCGATAACAAAGGGCAAGCAAGTAAAACTCATTTGAAAATGTTTGAAACTGGGTTGGAAAGGGATGTTTTTTTTTTCTTTGGTAGTTTGACGAGTTCTTTGTTTCGTCCAAGCGCTTGCCCAGTTTGCCAAGCAACTGAAATTCGCAGCCAGCAAAATTATGAAGCAACGTTTAATGATAAAAAGGAGTATGCAAGTTGGTTTATTTATAAAAAAGTCAAACCCTCCTTCCTCTTTGCCTCCAAAGTCAACGTAATATCATTCCGTATCAGCCCCAAGTTAGATGCTACCGAGAGAAACTTGAGGTTCGGCAAATTGCAGATTTCTTCAGGTATGGTTCCAGTCAACCGATTCGAGGACAAAAGACATGTCTCAAGAGAGGTCATGTCACCCAACTCTTTTGGAATACTGTCTCCCAGCCCACAATGATCAAGATTCAAGATTCGAAGACGACCCAACTTCCCCAACTCGGCTGGAATCCCTCCTTCCAAGTAATTGTCTCGCAAGTCCAAAACCTCCAAGTATGCAAGCATGCCCAACTCAACAGGAATTGAGCCCATAATACGCGACTTCCGCAATCGCAACTTACGTAAATTGATCAAGTCTCCAAACTCTTTAGGAATCGTTGTCCATAGATAATTCTCGCCCAAGTCAAGTTCCCGAAGCTTTCTCAACTTGGACAAGTTGGTAAGACCGCTGCATCTGAGTCTGTTTGACGCCAAATCAATCACTTCCAGGTTCGGCATGTTGTCGCCCAACGCAAAAGGAACAACCCCAACCACGCCCATCCCGAAACACCGCAGTTCCACAACGGCTTCCAATTCTGCATTGACATACGCGGCTTGATGCGACGAAGGCCACTTGAACCAGTCCTCGGACAGAGCTTTGGTTGCATTGCGGCTCTCATCAACAACAGTCTTGTCCTCCACGGAGCGCGGAAACGCAAAAAACGAGAGCTGGAAATGGCTCAATTGGAGTACAGCAAAAGACTGGGAATCGAGGATTTCGTGGAAAGCCCGACAGACTCGCAGATGGCCACGGACTTTGTTTGGAGGGAGCCACTTGAAGATTTGTTCAAGCACTTCGACGGGTAAGGTAAAGAGCTTGGCGCCGCCGCTTATACGACGCTTCCAGTTTTCGTTCTTTGCGCTAACCTGATGAAGTTTTGAAATGCTTGATTATAAGTTCGGTGAATCTGTTCAAGTGTAAAATTCTTGGCATTACCTCCTTCAGCTTTGTCTTTGCTTCGTAAGCTGCGTTTTTGGCCCATCTTTCGACGCCGTACGATGCATGCTTGATTCTCTGTCGCAGTTTCAACATGTTTTGTTGAACTGGTCAGGGTTGAGAGAGAATTCAGAAAAATTGCGGACACGATAATTCAGAACAACAATTGTCATTCGAAAGGCTCCCCTCTTTCTTCGAGTGTGTTTGGCTTTCACCTGTATTCAAAAGTGAGTGGGTAGTAAGTTGGTTTATATTGGGCAATTGTCGGTCACCTGTTTAAAAAATTCGTTTGGATCATATCTCTAAAAAATTAACATGGCTATTTTTCCTATATCATACGTTTTTATTGTAATTAAAAAAGTATTAAATATTACAACATGTTCAGGGAAGATAGCAACATTTTCATGATAATGACATTCACTGCATTCAAAACCGTTTTCGTTTGTGTTGTGTCTGTCGCGTGTGTAAAATATGGATAAACAGGCTTTTGTGGGTACTTGTTTAGGTCTAGAAACTTGTTCTTGAAAAACACAGATGCTGCGTCGAATGTGTTTGCATCTGTCAAAAGATGAATACAAAAAAATGCGAATCAGAGAAGTATTCAATCTTGCAAGGGTTTTTTTTTAGTACCTGTATACTCTTTAAAAAAGTCTGAAACAAGTATGCCGCGGTTAAGTTTCAGTTGAAATAAGTCAGTCTTGTTGAGGAAGAGAATCAGCGCTGTCCATTTAAACATTGGGTGATTGCAGATGGAAGAAAATAGATTAAGCGACTCAGTCACTGTTGTTTTTGGTGTCTGTGTCAAGAATATCGCAAAGAGAAAAAACAGAACATTGGTCACAGTTCACCTCGATTGGTTTCTCCATCTTCGAAACAAACTTGATCGTATCCACTGATTGCTACGACGAAAATTATGGCCTTGACATCGTCAAAGTATGGAGCCCACTTCCTTCGTTCCGATCGCTGTCCTCCCACATCAAACACTCGATATTCCTTATCTTCAACAATGAAACGCGTCTCCGTAACTGAAATTGTCATTAATCGCGAATTCAGGATATCTTGATCTGTTGGCGAAAAGTCTTTCGCGAAGAAGCGGTCAATGTCATTCATGAAGCTGTTTAAACAATTATTAAATAAAAAAAGTATTCCCAGTTTCCCATAAACTATTTCTCACTCAACTAATCACAAGTATCGAGCAACTGAAACTCATTTGCTCTTTTATAACAGTATTGAACGCCGGGATCATTCCACACCATCTTCATTGCAGAAACCAAATACTGTGCATCTTGCTCTCCTAGAAACCCAGCCCCCATTTGCGCTTCCAAAATCAATTGCCCTGCTTCAGCAACTTCACCAGTTTGTTGTCCGAGAGCCTCTGCTTCCTGATACTTTTTCTGCGCAATCGAGGCAAGAGGATCAACAGGAAGAGCGGCGTTTGACTGAAGTCGTGATCCCATACTCATTGATCTACTTATTGCCGGGCTGGTACACTTCTGATCCTCCATACGCATCCCTGAATCGTGTCTCGCCAATACAGCAGCATTTGGCATCTGTAGCAACAGATTCGAGTCTGTCGCACCCTTGTTTATAGAGGCAAGAATACTGTGTTTTGACTTTTTCAGTTCTTGCAAGTCAAGTTGGGTTAAATTGGAATAATCCGCAGGATTGAAGCCGAACGGGATGTTAAGGATTTCCATTTGAGACACGAGCACTTTGGAACATTGAAGTATGTTGACGATGATCAACGCGCGGTATGCTGCGCGGTCTTGGTCGCTGAAGCCAGCACCATAAATTAAGCGAAATTGTTTTAATACTGTTGATTTTCCAGATTCACCAGGTCCTGTGTGTGTGTATATACCGGAAATAGGTAAGCCGTAAATGGGTACGCGATGGGACTTACCCAGCAATAACATCTTCACTGTTCGTTCCATGGCGATTTTCTCAGCTGCCATCTCCTTATCGATCATCGAGCTCGTCTTCTTTTGTTCTGCAAGCTGTGGGTCGGCAGGTGATCCGCAGAGATTGCCCATTTTTGAAGTACCGAAACAATAATAAATAAGGAGTTTATATTACAGGGCCTTAAAACACACGATAAATACACGAAAGATAATAACACTATTCGAAAAAAAAGTAAGAGAACGGATTCACGCAATTTCGATTGCCTTCTCAACATCAACCACTCGGCGATCTGCGGAAGCATACTCATTCAGGAATGGAATGAATTTTAAAACAGTCTCAAGACGCGCCACATCACGATGACTCTGTAAATAAGAAGGTTATGATAAATGTTTAAGTTCTGAAAACCAAATCAAAAAAAAAAATACTACACACCTGAAGGAACCACCAAAAGATTACAACATTGAAAACAATGTTTCCTGCGGCCAATCCCTTCAAAACGAGCCAAAACGCATGGGCAACGTAACCATCCCATTCATCGACATTCTCAAACAAGGCAATATACTTTTGCATGAGCACGATGGAGACCATATTCAAAAACAGAGCAGGAAATGACAATGCAGTAAAGTTGTGCCTGGGATAATAAATGGTTTAAAACCTTCTTAATCGAAAAAAAAACGAGCCGGCGGTATAGTCGTACCAGTTCAAATACAATGGAATATCTCCACCCTCCTTTCGTTCCTTCATGGAATCTTGAATACAGCAGTTCAACAGAACAAAGAACATAATGTGCACGAATGACAAGTAGACGCCATGGAATTGGTAGACGCCCGCCCAGATGCATTCCTGTGTGATCGATTCGGCACCTCCAGACACATCGGCATCAAGTGGACAGAGAGTAGAGAGGGTTTGGAAAGATGAAAATAGCGACATCATTTCGAGAATCATGATTTGCGCAGCAAACGCCATGTACCTGAGATTGTCAAGTCAAGAACTGTTCATTTTCAAACTACTCGCATCATTACCAGTATGTTCGAGTAGTGAGCTTTCCAGACTCGATTGGGTATCCATAGACATGGCAGAGAGTGACAGCTCCTAGAATAGTCCAGCTCCAGTGAATCTGCCAATGTGGGAAGTTAGACTTAGCGCCACCCAATTTGGCACATCCAGCTCCCAATATCTTACAGCTGACACAGGCCACGTTAGACTGAAGGAAGAAAGAATCCCAGTGGAGACATTGACTGCCATCTGAAGAGAAGAGATCAAAGTTTAGGCATTTATTCCGCTTTCGTTTTCAGGTCGTCACCATAAGAATGAGAAACACAGATTCTGCAGTTGTGGGTGCCGCCGATCGTGTCATTTTTGCGAGAGTAAAGTGAGCTGTGTTTTGGTGAATGATTCTATGTGCTTTTCTTTTTTGGGTTGTGATATGTTTGGGCGGGAGGATTTTATTATTCCCGTGCTTGGCTGCAAACACCAAGGGGGTTGGCTAAACAAACCGCGCCACTCAACTTTCGCTGCGAGGCCGTGACTTAGGAGGGTGAGAAAACACGACTCAATCGGGCGACTGTGTACTGCTTTCCGAACAATTTACTTTATTGACATTGCGCGATTCGACAATTTTACATCAGGTGGCTTGAGCTGTTTCAGATTCAGAGACACTGCGTGTTTCATATCTCTATTATAGTCGATTATTTCAATCACAGTGCGTGCATCGTGGTACGTTGGATCTTTGACGAAAGAGCACTGACACAGAGACATTCATAAATGCATCAAGCCAAACATCTAATAAAGGAGACGAAAAACACTTGAAAATCATTCATGTTTCATTTGGCTAATTGACATTCTCCGGTTTCATGTGTTTCAAAGAGACATGAAAGCGAATCAAGCCCACCACCGTCAACAAAAAATTTGGTTTTGTTGCAAGGCTCGCTTTACAATTTTCTTACTCAAAAGCTCTCTTGAAAGCACGCACACAGACAAAATCTGAACGATGAACAGCTTTGAGTCAAAACACATTCCCATGAACAACTTGTTTGGCGCTTGTGATGCTGCCATTCAAAACAACGGAACGTCCATCTTCGACTTTTTGGATCCTTCGCTCTTTGATATCATGGCACCACCCTCGCTGCACTCATACACATCTTCAAGTACTACCTCAATATCACCTACTGCAGATGTAGACTTACTGGACCCAATGTTCATGACTACAATGCACTCAAGTTGGTCGTTTCCAGATCCGTTCCTTGCAAGTTCCGCCACAGCGCTCACCGCCGTTTCTACATTGTCTGAGCCACTTCAGACACCAGGAATTGAACCGAAATCAATTCCGCTATCCATAGTGACCGCTGAACCAGTCCAACTTCGATCACTGGGCGATTCAGGGTTCTTTGGAGCAATACAAATCCCAACCGACCTCAATCTCCACTCTGGAGCAAGAATGCTTGAAAACTCTCGGCGACCAGAAAGCACTTTCTTGCCACCTGCAGCTTTAACGCTTTCAACAATCAGCCCACTGATGACTATCCCTCAAGTCAAACAAGAACAACGGGCCACTCCACCACCAAGTGCCATCGATTCCCCCATCTCATGCGTCCCCAAAAACGATTTGAAATCTAGAAAAGAAGCTCGCCGCAATAGTGCTGCTGCCTTCAGCCCACTTTCGTGTCCCAACTCCCCAAGCCTTAAAGGAAGGGGCGAGTCTCACAAAAATCGAAGCCGCTTCCGATTCCAATCAACTCAACAATCAGATATGATTGCACGGTTTGAAACCGATCCGTATCCGAGCAATGAGACAATGGCTGAGTATGCAGCCGAGTTTGGAACTTCTTTTCATAAAATCAAGATTTGGTACCAAAATCGAAGGAGTGCTGAAAAGAGAAGAGCTGTTGGAGGGAAATAATAATGAAAATAAAAGGTGTATTTTAATAATAAATAAAACTGTTTGTTCACAGAATTGATGGCAGTGCGGAAAAAACCGCGGTCATGGATAAACCAACGGTTACACCTGTGCCAATGAGCTCCGAAACGCCTTTCCAGTCTCTCGCATTACTTCCACAGCCAGAATAAACTTCGCCCGGTCCTCCCCAGCAGCACAAACGCGATGCATCACATCCACAGTTTCATTGAACGCAACAAATCGATCTTCGTAATCCACAGTTCCATAACTCATTAGTCGGTCCTACAACAACGTTAGGGACGGTGAAAACTTAAAAAACCATAAGTATTTCACGTACTGCAAACTGATTCACCAATTGATCCACAAGAGATCGAACGATTCGAAATGATGGAATTAATTCAATTCAAGCAATTCATCAGGACTACCAAAACCAGATCGACAGATTAAAAGCAACAATCGAAAAATTGGAAGACGGGTCCACACGTCAGAAGCAGTATAAATCACCTGGCTCCAAGAATGTTTCGTTTAGTGACGCTGCATCCGTCATGTCGGTGAGTATTGGAGGACTTGCAGTCGGTATTTCTGTTAATCAATTTATAGTCTCCAAAAGCTATGGTTATTCCTTCCGCATCCAAAAATTCTTCACCAGCTGCCCCACAAACAAACTATACATCTTCTCAATCCCAATCACGACGCCACATTGCCCCGCTTTCTGATTCAGATGTCGAAAACCCTTTCCATGACAATTCAGGGCAAAGCCAAGCAAAGAAAATCTCACGCACATCTCCCAATTCTTCTACATTACGACAAACAGCCACTTTACCTTTACAACAAAACACGAGCAATAGTTACCACCATCAAGCTTCCCAACTTCCCAACTCAATTGACGACGTTTCAGATGATCCCAATCAGTACTTGGATCCACGTTTAGTAGCAGTTCCGCAAGCGGCCTTGAGAAAGCTGGATGCCTTCAAGGCAGTAGGTGCCGGAGGGTCTCGAGGTGACAAAGAACCTAAACGGATGGCGGCTGCAGTATCAAATTCACAGAAAGGACAGTACCAAAGCGATTTAGAAGTATATGATGATATCAATGATTCCGAAGATGTTCAAAATCAGCAACCAGCAAAGAAGCGTCAGAAGGTACAATGAAAGAGGGCTCTATGTTTTTTCTTTTATTATTCGGTAGTTGTTCTCACCTTGTTGGATTCCAAGGCTTTACCAAATCACCATTCAGCACCTGTAGCGGCTCCCAAAACCAAAATCGTCCCCGCGAAATCGAAAGCAGCTAGTGTACCATCAACCAAATCTCAGCCTGTTAATCCCAAGAGACCAAAATTAGCCATGGTTGGAATCATCCAAACAGAGGTGATTAAAAAAAAAAGAGCGCGAGGGAAGAGTGATCCCGTGCATGCTTGCCGTGTTGTTACCCTTCCGTCGATTTATTTTGTTTGTGTCTTTAACCATGTCTGTGTGGTGCTATGTTTTTTTTTGTTCCCAGGTTACCAATTCGGCTTTTGGCGGAGTAGCGGGTGGAACGGGAAGAGCGGCTGGAGCCAGAACACGACGGGTAATTGATGTTCCGAAAGGAGATGACGGCGGCAACATTGGCGAATACGATGCTTTCGATTTCGATGGATGACCCTTTTTGTTTAAATTGAATTCGCTTGATGGCCCTTTATTATTATTATTATTACTTAACTGGTTTTTCTTCCTTCCAAAATGAATAAGTTGAAAAAAAGAGAATGAATGTAAATTATACATAATTTTTTTTAATGCGAAAGTTTTAAATATTTACACACACAATTCAGCTAAACCCACTTGTGGCATTATCACCTCACAGACTCTAAAAATCCATAAATAATCTAAGATGTTATGTGGATAAAAGTTTTAATATTGATGACTATCAAGAGGAACACAAAACGTATGAAAAAAAAGACACAAACCTCGCGTTCTTGAACAGATCTTGCCTCAAGCATTTCAACGTCGTGAGTCGCTGTCAATAACATATCTACACCACTATCCACAGTGGATTCCTCCCACAAAGTTTCTGGGCATTGTTCATCTTCTTCCACAACAATATCCTCCCACTCTGCATCGTCGAAAACAAGGTTCCCGTCAAAGTTGATTGAAAACGCCTTTCGCGGAATAATATGGTTCAAGTACTCTTCGCTGCTACTGATGCCAGTGTCATTGTTGCGGATCAACAGCCGAATTCGATCCGCCTTAACAGTCATGGCCATCCGTTTCAAGACGGCAGGGAATGTATACTTTCCATGAATTGAGGAATTATACCCGCCACCAACATTCGCAGCAGTCTTCCTTGACCCCGCCACCACAGAATTCACACCCGAAAACACTGAAACCCGTGGAACTTTAATCATTATCGGTTTCCTCCGCGCCTCCCTCGGAATCGCCTGAACCTCTTCCACAACTCTCCCACTTTTTCCTTCCCCTCCTCCTCCTCCTCCTCTCCCCGCAAACTCCTCATGTACCCGCGAATGCCTCCCCAAATGCCACATTGACAAGAACGTTTTCCCACATCCTGCCACAGGACACACTACAATAGGTTTCTTGACGCCTCCTCCTCCTTCTCCACCGCTGGTCCGGTTCGGAAGCGGCGCTCCCGGATGAATCCGTCCCACATGCTTGGTCAAATTGAATTGTGTGGAAAAGGCTTTCCCACATCCATCTACTTGACAGATAAACTTTATCGACTTCATCATCATCAATGCGGTGGTCGTGGTAACACTGCCGCCTGCTTCGGCTGCTGTTGTGGCAACTACAACTGCTTGTGGGTCAACCATTCCCGGTTCGACGATCGTGTTATCCTCTGGCCCATTTCCTTCACCACCATCTTCGCGGTTATGCACACGTTGCTTGTGGTTGCTCAAGTTGGTTGCCCCATCAAACACTTTCTCGCAGCCTGGAACAAGACACTTGTAGAACCCGGATTCATGGGATATCATATGCCGTTCCAAATGGTATTGCGATTGAAATGGCTTCAAACACGTTTTACAGAGGAATTGTGGGTTGTCGGCGTGGATATTGTTGTGTCTATTGAAATGCCATTCTGGGGGATGATGAGGCGATTTTTTTTTTTGGTTAAATAAAAGTTTTTGATTCCTCTCAAATGTCACTTTTCCTCACCTGATGGAAACACTTTCCCACATCCTTTGACTTTACACTTGAATCTGCCTGGGCTTGTCGCTGCTCCATTGGGGCTCTTTCTCTTTTTATGCTTTGGTGGCCTCCCACGACCTGCTTTGGGAGACGCTTTCGGAGTTGTCTCGACAATAACAGCAGCCGGAATTTTAGGGGTTGCTGTTGATGGCGTGTTTGATAAGACTGTTCCAGGTGGTGGTGAGGATGTACTGCTGTTACTGATTGTAACTGGTGAGAGATCATCTTCATTCACCCAATGCATTTCATCTGTCGCCGCGGCGGCAGCAGCTATGCCAATTGTTTCTGTATCGTTTGTCGGCGGAGGTGGCGGGGGCGGAGGCGGCGGTGCATCGTCATCGGCGGATTGGCAAAAATCATGCTCCGGCGTCGCTTCTGCCGAAAATTGAACAACAGCAGCAGGCGACGGGCCGTTTGTACCATTTTCGTTTGACATTGCCTCTTCCTCGTCTTCGGCTTGTTTGACAGAACCATCGTCACTGGTGGCAGCAGACACCACCACAACTCCTGCGATATTCTCCATCTCCACAACAACAGGTCCACCATTTTCACCAACGCGGTCCTCGGCATCAGAAAGAACGGAACGGCACTCTTCCATAGATAACTCTTCTTGTTCAACAGCGTCAATAACGTCTTGATCACCAACCTCATTACCCGCCAGTTCAACGCCTTCCAAAGACACTGCCGCCCCACCAACACTTTCATTGTCGACTCCCAACGCCGTCAAATTTTCATCCTCGTCACCACCCACATTATCCTTCTTAACATCCATAGAGCTGAACGCAGGAGCCTCCGCTGAAACCTCGTCCACTGTTTCAGCAGCAATCGCACTCGGATCCAAACAACGAACAACAGAATCCGATCCAACAGCAGCATCACTACTGGCGGGGATTTCCTCTTTGGTTACTAACAACGAATCCTCTGAAGACGCATTAACAACAGGTGCTGTCACAATTCCATTCAACGCAAGATTGCTGCTTCTCTCCAACAAATCGCCTCCTGTTTTCAAAATACTGGGAATCTTGGTGGCATTACCACCACCACCACCAGCACCAGCACCAGCGGCGGCAGAAACGGCAGTTTGCACAACCAATGGGAACTCCACAATCACATTCTCGCAAGAACCCATGCCGTCCGTCATCCCCACCCCATCTACCAAAGACGACGACGACGACATTGCCGCTCGCTTCTTTTGTTTACGAGACGCACTCGAAACCGCCAACACACTCGCATCCCCCTTGACTCGAATCTTTCCTCTTTTTCTCGCCGCCGGTTCATGATTACAAACCTCTTCTGAAGAATGAGAGTCCTCAGCGGCAGCAACGGCCTCTTTCTCCTTCAGACTTGACGCTTTCGCCAAAGGAAACACAGACATCTCATTATCCTCATTCAGAATCAGGATATACCCGTCATTCAGTCCTCGTGGACGCAGCTTTTGTCGCTTGAAGCAAGACCCTTCTTTTACTACTACTTTTTCTCGCGCACTTGCCACGGCACCACTAGCATCCAGACTTTCAAGAGACCCAAAATCAACAGCTTCTGATTCCATGCGAATAGCAACAGCGTTACTATCGTTGGCTTTCTTGTCAGTACCAGTCGTAGTACCAGTCGTAGTACCAGTCGTAGCACCAGTAGTAGTACCAGTAGCAATAGCATCGGACCTTCTTTCCTCCTCCTCATCGCCATCTCCAAGAACATCACCATCAACATCCTCACAATCAACAACCAACACACCCCTTTTCCACTTCCTCTTTTTCTGACCACCACCGCCAACAAACTCCCGCCCACTCAACACATTTTCAGCATGCAACGGACACATCCACCGTTTCCTCATATAAACACCTTCCCGTTCAACACCACCACCACCGCTACCGCTACCACTACTACCACCACTCACAACTTGCTCTACACCCGCAAAACGACCCCACAACCTCCTCCTCATCTCCCTCACATTCCTCAAATCAACCACTTCTTCTCCAACATGCCCCGCAGCAGCAGCAGCAGCAGCAGAAGAAGAAGATGTAGAGCCAGGCGGCGGTGCATGCGCATATGCCAGTTTCCCTGCACTCCCTGTTGCTGTCGCTGTTGTTGCTGTATCGCCATCGTCTTTATAGCTGTTGTTGTTCAACACCATCGTAATGTGTCCAGACCGGATCCGGCCGGGTAAACACGTCAATGGGGTCGGCAGGAGACAGTCTAAATGCCACCAATGGGGACAATGGTCGCATTTGACAAGGTCGCTGGTAGCTCGGTGGTGGTAATTGTTTTCATTGGAGGAGGTGGAGGAGGAGGACATAGATGGGATTGTGGTTCTGCTTATCCGTGGCCCTGCGCCAGAACACGCGTAGCATTGAGGAAGAGATTTTTTGAACATGTGTTGTTTGTTTGAGGTTGTGGAAAGAGTGTGGTTGTTGTTGTTGTTGTTGTTGTGGTTGTTGAAAGAGGTTGAAGTAAGGGGTTTCGACGGTATGTTGAATTGTGAGTAAATCTGCTCTGTTGTCCAGTCTGCGTTTGTTCCACTGATTCTCGTGACTGATTGCGTCCATTCATCCAATGGGGGTATTGTTGTTAACGTTGAAGGGTTTTGTTGATGTTGGTTTGAAGATGGATCTACCCCAAAAGAAGAAGAAGCCATAGATCTTCTGGTATTTGTACTCGAGGCTTTGGTTGTGAGAACCACTTCAGTTTCAACGAGATCAATGTAATCTCCAGTCAATGGATGGCGATAGATGCACTCGTATGAGTTCCACAAGTCGACGGGTAGTTCAAAAACTCGTGGGTTGTGTGCTTCTACTGCATTGTTTAAAAGAGAGAATGCGTGTTTGATTGATGATGATGCTGATGATGATGATGCTGAAGTTGTTGATGATTCTCCTTTGATCCTTTTTGATTTTGGAGAGTCAAGAAGGACAGTGTATGGACCGTTGTTGTTCTGTGGAAGTAATTGAATTGATGAGATCAATGTGATGAATGAGATGGGTATGATGATGTGTATGTGGAACAAAAACAACGACAACAAAAAAAAAAAAAAAAAGAACACCGCCTTCGGCGGTAGATACAACACCGGCTTCGGCGGTAGATGAATCATGAAAGACTGACTCTCACCCTCTTCCATGCACACTGCTTGCACTCCCAAAAAGGAGGAGTATCTGAGCCGTCCATCGAAAAAGCTTCTTGGACGCAGCAAAAGTGAAAGACTCTTGGACACGAGTCGCAGCACAGCAGTTCGCCGCGGCCCAAACAAGTTGAGCAAAAGTCGTCGCTCAAGAAGGACGGTTGTTGATGTTGCTGATGTTTCACGTCGGGCGACGCAGCGCGTTCTTGTCGTTGTTTTTCCTTTTCTTTTTCCTTTTCTTTTTCTTTTTCCGCCGCCGAAACACGCAGCGCCGCCCAGTCCGCGCACACTTCGGCCCACTCCGCGTACGCGCGCTCGACGGCCAGCGCGGCGGCGGCCGCATTGAGGCCGTTTGGCGCCACGGCGACGCCGAACGCCGCGTCGGGCGTCGCGCGCGCGAGCAGCGCAAACGGGTTGAAGAGAAAAGCGGAAGAAGAATTCAAAGAAGAATTCAAAGAAGACGATGCATTCAACGCCGCCGAGTTAAACGACCCGCGCCGGCGCTTTGCCTTTGGCGACAGCGAGTCGCTGTCGCTGTCCTTCTCCGCCGCAGACAGCTCAGAGTCAGAGCCGCCGCTGCCAAACACGCGCACGTGCAGACTGCGCTGCGTGCCATGCGCGTGGGATGCGCCGCCCGCTTCAGCGCCGTCGGCAAAGGCGGGTTCGGCCGCAGGCGGCGGCGGGCGCTCGGTCTGCGCTGGAGGCGGCGTCTCGAAAGGTGCCATCGTGTGCGTTTTAAGAAAGAGAAAATGGAAATAAAATAAAATAGACAAAAGTGGAATGCTTTTGATAATAATAATACTTGTATGAATTTACTTAAGATCAGATATGCAAAGAGTTTCTGAATAAGACACGTTATTCTCGCGATCGAAGAAACGGCGAAACAGCGACAAGTGGCGGCGTCATAGCCACTACCCTCTTGTTCCACCACCGCGCCTTCAAATCAAGCACCGGTTTAACAACAAACCATCCCACCCCACCCACAACATAAAAAACAAGCAGAAACCACTGCTCCACATACACTATTTGAACCAACAGCGGAAGACTCCACATCCACTCCATACCCCCATACGCACCCACATACTGAACCACATGCATTCCCTGCGTATATTCCGAGAACGCTATTAATCCTAAAAGGTAAAACACGGAACTCGCTAATAGCCCGAAAATGAGGCGATACATCAGTAGCCACGTGAATTCATTGTGGAATAGGAGCGCTTGCTGTAGAAGTACGGATATCGAAAATATGAAGTCCGTGATTGCATATACTACGGTCCACGTGTTGGTGTCGGTGCGATTGCTGTTGCTGGTATGTATGCAAGAGCTAAGGCCATAGACACACAGCACCACGTATGCAGCTCCACAAAGCAATAGCACCAGCTTTGCTACCAAAACCACAGATGCTGGCCTTTCTCTAAAGAGGACACTTCGGATGTTCTCGTCAAGATTCGCGAGCATACTTTTTATTTAATTTAAGCCTTCAAAAAAAAATAGAATAATAAAGAAACTACAAAACACCACTCCTCAGAAAGAGTTTTTTTCGTTCACCAACAAATCAACGCTCTCCTCCAGAGAAACAGTTGAAATGACAACAAGTGGTGCATCTAATGCCGGTGCCACCGAGTTATTAAATTTTCTTGACATCAAAGCCCAACCACCAACCACAAACAAAACCACCATCATAAACCACTGGTTCAAATAAATGATTTGCAGATACAACGGCAACGCCAACCACTCAGTCAGACCAAACTCTCCCACATACTTGACCACAGTGTACACCCCCGTCACTTGCTCAAACTCAAGAGATCCAAGTACAGACGCATAGGGTGCCACCGCCAGCGTCAGGAAATAGTGGACGCCCAAGACGGACTCCAGATCTTGCTCGTCGAAGCAATGAAGCAGATTGTTTACCAGGACAAGAACCCAGTTTACGATATTGAAGTAGGCAAAGAATGTGTTGAAGATGGCGGCAGTGATACTCAAGCGGTAGTTCATTGGCATGTCGGCGCCGAGTTGGGTGAGCAAGAATGCTGCCGCTCCAATGATCAGTATGGCTTTTTCAAGACATGCAAGGGAAGGTCTTGACGAGAGTATCTTGATGAATGGGACTGAGGAGATCATTTTTTTTAAATAAAAAATGTTTATATAAATTTTTTTTTGAACAATGAAACAAAAAATCAGCTTGATGGAAGAAACAGTGGAATACTCGAAATGGCGACAAGACGTTTCAGGTCGTGATAGTTGATTCATTTTGGCCAAGATTATTTTTGGCGGAATCCCAACAAGCGGTGGAAATACCAAAAAGAATGCCAAGAAAGCCGGCGTCTGCCAGCCAACGATACAAGCACGCTGTAGTACATTGAATTAGAGTGATTTTTTTGTGCACCATTCATGAGATGGTCTTGAAGATAGCACGTCTTTGACGAAATTGGCAGCAATCGCAGGCATTCTATGGGAATACTTGCGCACAAATAGATAATCAACCAAATACTACCAATTATTTAATCGAATCAGAATACATCATTACACCATGGAAGCGTTTTCCTCTACGTTTCTGACGATCGCAGATGAACTTTGAAGTTCACGTTGCATCCACCCCCGGCTCTAGTCAAATTCCGTAGATATCCCTGCCACGTTTGAAAGTCTTTACTCAAGTCTAAGCTATCGAAAGAATCACTCGACCACCACCAAGAGCTTTGCAGGTGCAATTTTTTGTACTTCCCTTCGTTTTCAAAATGGCATGTCCCACCACCACCACCAACCATCCCAACACCATCGTCGCTCTGCATCAGCCATCAGCCATTGTCAGCGTAACTTTCAAAGACTCATTAGGGCGATTCTGGATCGAATCTGGACGAATGATGGGCCGCAGAGTAGTTTATCCTGAAGAGATGACGTACAATTGGACCTCAACACGAATCCAACCTCCTTCAACAACTCCCCTTCGTCAATTTCCAGGAAAGGCTAATCAAGTCTTCTCTCTCCCTCTTTTTAGTCTGTCGTTGTCCCAGATAAGAACCAGTTCCAGCACATTTTGCGTCTTCTCAACACCAACGTTGAGGGAAAGAGAAAGATCATGTACTCCTTGACTGCCATCAAGGGTGTGGGTCGTAGATTCTCCAACTTGGTCTGCAAGAAGGCTGACATTGACTTGAACAAGCGGTAACACTCCAAAAAAAAAAAAAACGACACTACGAAAGCTAAAACCGTCCTCTCCCTCCCCAGTGCCGGTGAACTCACCAACGATGAGCTCGAACGTATCGTCAACATCATGCAGGCTCCATCTCAATACAAGATCCCAAACTGGTTCTTGAACAGACAAAAGGACCCAAAGGACGGAAAGAACACCCACTCCCTTTCCAACGCTGTTGACAACAAGCTCCGTGAAGACTTGGAAAGAGTACGTATATTTTTTTCTTTCTTAAATTCATGTAATCCGGCTGGGAGGCCTTGAAGGGCTGTTCAAAAGTGATTGAGGGAAATCCCAGCAGCAGCTTCAGCACCACCACCATCAAGCATTTTTTGCTGACTCTCTCTCTTTTTCTTCATGGATTTAGCTTAAGAAGATCCGTGCTCACCGTGGTCTCCGTCACTACTGGGGAATCCGTGTCCGTGGTCAACACACCAAGACCACCGGTCGTCGTGGAAAGTCTGTTGGAGTTGCCAAGAAGAAGTAAAAAAACACTTTGGTCTCTCCACATTTTTCTCTACCTTTACATCCAGTGGGCATGTATACTCCTCCCTTTCGACTGGTGTTTCTTTTTTGTTGGGGAATTCTTTGGGTTTTTTATTGAATGATTTGGATTTCTCATTAAAGAAGTGTCGGTTTTTTGTTCTTTCTTTGGTTGGATGTATCTCAGCTGTTGAACATTGCTGAGCCGTTATTTAAGTGCCAACGCGGAGGAATCCAGATTTGGCAAGTTCGCCCACCATAATTAACGTTTCTAAAGCGCGATAAGTCTAAAGGGGAAGTTCATGCTCCATCAGCTGCTTCCTCGCCAATCTCTTCAAGTCCATCAGAACTTTCGCTTGACTAACATGATCCGGCAAGCGATCTCGAACGAGGATCTTTTTTCAAGACATTCTGTTTTTGACTCGCGAAATGAGACAGCAGTCTACCACTGATACTAGATGTAGTCCGACGGTCCGATGAGATAAGCACGTGTATATATAGTGTTGAATAAATTTGTAATTCTCAAGCGAACTGGGGTGATCTTATTGTTCTAAATTCTAAAAAACCATGTCGTCAGCACTCTTACCACCCGCACAAACTGACCCCAGCAAAGCATCTACCAGTACAAACAACTTGCAATATCTATCAACAGATGACATTATTGCTGAACACGCTCGTTCAAGTTTGCCAGGATCGCCTCACGTCAGCCCAAGGAAGATCCCAGTTGGCGGTGCGGCCGCCTCAGGTCCACGGCGATCTAGTCTCTACAAACAAGATGATCAGGATCGGTTCGAAGTGTGTTCACTTGATTTCAGCGATGATATTATCGCAGAGATTGTGAGCACAACCAGCAGCTGCTCTATTGCAAGTAGTACCAACTCTCGAATCACGGGCGTTGTCAACCCAAAGAAGCAGAACCCACTTTCTGCAATTAAAAGAGGAGACATTGGGCAGCCGAGCTCTCTCAGACTCCCAATCAATCCTATGGACGCGTCGTCCAACACGGATTCTCCAAACTCTGCCAGCAATCAAACAACCGATACCAAGACAACCAATGAAAGTCAACTTACGGACTCGAAAACAAACTCAACGGATTCTAATCTGCACCTTCCCGGCGCTGGTTCTGGTGTTGGAGGAAAGCTCAAGTCTTTCCTTGCGAAAACAATCTCGAAATCTGTTTGCTCATCACGTGACAATTTTTAAAGTCCAAGAAAATTCTTGTGATTTCTTTCCTCTTTTTTTTAATTTACACGATATCAAAAAAAAAAAAAAATACTGAGGAAAAAAAAATTAATGGTTAATAAAGCGGCGGGTATTCAAATAAGTTTCCATGCAGATCCATAATCTCAAGTCTGGAATGAAGGGCCCAGATGTCTTGACTCAAATGCGTCAATTGATTTTGACTCAAGTCCAGCTCCTCTAAACGCGACAGGTTCAAAAGAGAGGTTGGTATATTTCCGGCCAATTGATTGTCGGAGAGATTCAGATGCATTAAGGAGACAAGACTTCCAATCGTGGAGGGAATAGAACCAACAAGGTTGTTGGCGCTTAGACGAAGTGTACAAAGCTGTGTAAGGGCGCCGATGGTCCATGGTATCGTTCCACTGATTTGATTATAGCTCAAATCGAGGATAAAGAGGCGGTGCATTTGAGAAATGGCGGAGGAAATTGTACCAGTGAGATGGTTGTGGTGCATCTCAACAGTCACAAGGCACCTCGATTCCCAAACCCACGAGGGTATATCGCCCGAAAGGAAATTGTTTGATAGATTAAGAAGAGAGAGCTGGGGAAGTATGCGAAGTTCTTGAGGTATATTGCCAGTGAGGCAATTTGCGCTCAAATCGAGCATCGCCAGGTTGGTAAGATCACCCAGTTGAAATGGAATCGGACCTTGTAATCGATTTCGTCGCAAATTGAGGCAGAATAGATTCTTGAGAGATCCGATTTCGATTGGGATCCAGGCTCTGGATCGTCCACAACTCCAAACCCCCATTGTCGCCACTTGGCCCCGCTGCACGAAATATCCGCGATACAAAGAACCAAGCAACTTTTTAAGTGAAGCATGGCCTTTGGCAAACAACTGCAACCTTGACCCGTCGTGTCGGCACCCCTCTCGGCGCTGCCTCTACTTTCAGCTGCATTTGTCCCCATTTCCCCAAATACAAGCACAGACGCAAGCACATTCTCGGCATACACAGTTTGATGTAATTCGGGCCATCTGAACCATTCGCGATCAAACCTGTTCAATCGCGGTTTTGTTCTTTGGACGGAGGTTGGTATCGCGCCGAGACGGGTCAAGTTGACAAGAGCGAATCGAGGCAGCACAAGGAACGAGTTGAATAGCTTGCTCAGAATGCGATATCGCTGTGTTGCTGTTGGATGCAACCAGCTGAATATTGTAAAGAGGACTTCCAGGGGAAGGTTTGACAGCCTCATTTTCAAACAATTGAAAGCTTCCTATTCGGCCCCATTTTTATGGGAAAAAAGGCGGGTGAAGAAAGAAAACATGGCGCCGAAATTCGTATGGTTCAGAGAGAGTGTATGAATATGGATTTGCCCCAGGCTTTCCCTTGAACTGTTGAACACGCATCCTTTGAACTGTTGAACATACTGTCGTAGTGTTATACTTCTTTATTATTCATTCCTTCTAGACCCTTTTGAGAACATTATTATAATAAAGTGGAAGTCCAAGGGATCTTACTTGCACGCTACGCTAAGTCCCAACTATGAGACGACCACACATACAACAACGAAAAAAGGACAACTCCTCAGCTCTCCTCAGTGAGCGCACCAAAGTAAAATTGTAACGTGTGAACAATGCTACTGAACATTTTTTTGGCAAGTATGCCAAGCCGACTTGGTCGATGCTGAGCAATCCAGCCACTCTGCGGCGCAGTTAGTTAAAACGGGCTTGGCGGTTTGTCGCACTTTACAAAAAAAAAACCTTCAAGAAGCAACTCCCTCCATGTCTAGCACAACTCAGAGTACGAGTATACATCCTGCAAGCGTTATCGAGGAAGACCCTGAGTCAACTATCCATGCGTTCAAGAGAGCCGCGCACAGGAACAAGTCGTTTCCTT
>JAIVFH010000248.1:0-39318 GCA_025765595.1 Obelidium mucronatum | reverse complement strand
CGCGGACGCGAGGCAAGAAGCTGAAGAGAGGGACACGGAACGCTGAACGAATGCATCTGTAACGGAATGACAAACACCGGAACTCAATTTAATCAGTTGAAATTCAATCAGATGCTATGGAAACTGGACAACGCAAGGGACTCATCGCTCAGCGTCCTTGAAGTGCGGTCACTTGTTCGGGTTGAAATGCATCAAGGATTACCTCCAACGGCATAACGGAAAGACATGTCCTATTTGCAAGTTCAGTTATTTTTGCTTCTTATTTGATCAGTTAAGAGATTCGAATCTGTTGTATTAATCTCAAGGATAGGGCTCCTGCAAAACATACTGACGTTCGAAATGTATATGCCCAAAATCTGACAGCTGTTGATGATTCCACGCTCAGAGCTGCCTACGCAGCACGAGATATTGCGCAAAGTCAAGCAAAAGCTTTAGAACTAGAAAACGATACCCTCAAACTGAAAGTACGCGACTTGGAACGAATAATCAGTTCTGGAATACTATCATCTGCCCCCTTTGACTCAAAACTGAAAGTGAGAACATCAATGTTTCTGAGCAAGGGAACTGTTCGCGTCGGCGCTGCTTCATGGGATCATACTGGAATTCTATATTTTGCTCACGGTATGGGAGACAAAGAATTCGGCGTCACGGCTTGGAATCTTGAAATGAAATCGCGCGTTTTTACTCCGTTGCATTCTGGTGTGATACGGGATGTTAAAGTCTTGTCTCGGAACGGCGTGCGAGATGTCATTCTAAGCACAGGGTTAGACAAGAAACTCAAACTGTATTCTTCGGAAACTGATTATGCTAACCTGAGGTCAGTCTGCTGCTTCTGGCTCTTTTTTGGCCTTCTTTATTAATCTTGTGCTTCAAACAATAGCATTGATCTCTCTGCCCCAGGATGGTCATGCTCCTTTGATACAATTCGACAACACATTCTATACGTCGGACTCGGAAACAACAGTATAGTCCAATTTACGATACCCGCAACCCTTCTACAGTCTTGCACAGTCTCACACATTCGAGTATGGAAAAATCGGAAACGGTGTCCATTCTCTACAACACATTGAATCTTCCAACTCTCTCGTCGGGGGAAGTTTGGCAACTAGTTTTTATCTTGAAAAATTAGCCAACAGAGATTCCTGCTGTTCCATCGTAGATGATGGGTTCACTTGCGTTCCTTTAGCAAAAGGTTTATTAATTTCATGCTGGAAGGGATGTCGCAAAACTGATAATTTTTTTAACTGAAGGTGGTGACAAATGCACCAACGCCTTTTACAACGATCAAACCAATACATATTCACATCATGGCGTCGTTCCAACTCAACTGAATCCACGTTATTGAGACAATTGCAAGAGAGCTAGCACCTGATGCCTCTCCCCACCAAGATCCGCCGCCGTCAAGTACATCAAAATTAACAACATCGACTCATATTGCTGAATACCATACTCCATGGAATCCTCTCCTCGCCCGATCCCGGTGTTTTACACTAAGGAGTGGAATTCAAGTCTTCGCAACTGGCAGCGATGGAGAGCAATGTGCGTTACTGCACACTGTGAATCCTGAGGGAATTGTCAGAGAGGTGCAGAGGTTGGGAGGGGTGGAATATGAAGGGAAGGTGATGGATATTGTTCCTGTAAAGGGGGCAATTGCTGTGTTGACAGACTCAAAAGTTCATTTATGGGGGTGAAGAACAAATACTGTGCGGACTGTTTTTCGTTCTGTTCCAAAATTGGATGGTCCAAACAATTGGCGACACGTTTCTTGTTTCGCAGACTTTGGATCCCAATTCCGAAGTAATCGATAAAGAATGCCCATTATACGACAGCTCAGTGTTTCCAGAAGATGAACTCTTGCAAAGCATGTAAGGATCTCTCGATTGATTGTCTTGAGATTGACTTGCCGAGTATAGTGAGTTTCTTGTTCCGCAAACCGACGATCCGACTACAATGGCTTTCACTGTGCGAGCAGTTTTAATCGGTACATTCTGGAGCATGTTGATCTCTGTTGCAAACACAGTCTTTTCTTTTCGATCAAATGTGTTGGCGATTGGGGCAGACATTGCAACTATTCTCAGCTATCCGATGGGTGCCGCATGGGCCCGATTTATACCAATTGGGATTCTTAATCCTGGGCCGTTCACGTTGAAGGAACATGCATTGATCTGTTGAGTATCCCATTTTACCCGAAAGTCTGGCTGATGAATCCCACCATGCAAAACGAAAAACTTCAGACATCATGGCATCCTGCTCGACAACACCATACGGCATTGAAAACGTTGTAACTCAAGTATATTCCAAGTTCATGGGGAACACAAGCATATCGTTTGGGCACTCATTGGGATTCGTGCTTGTGACTCAATTCCTTGGATATGGGTTATCAGGACTTTGCCGCCGATTTCTTGTCAAGCCTAAAGCGATGTGGTGGCCTGGAAATTTATCTTCAATCGCGATTTTATCCTCGTTTCATCGGGTCAACGAAGATGGCATTGCTCTTTCGGAAAACAACAAATCAACGTCAGTATCAAGGATGAGGGTGTTTTGGTATGCCTTTGCCGGAATGTTCACTTATTCGTGGGTGCCGCAGTTCTTTGCCCCTGTGCTACAAGCCATATCTTTGCTTTGTTTTTTTGGAATTGGGAGTCTGAAAGGAAAACCTTCAGGGAAGATGTCCACATTCAACGCGGTTGCTGCTTCCGCCAGTAATGGAGTAGGTGTTTTTGGTCTATCTTTTGATTGGGCTTACATAGGTATTTAGTCAGTGATCGTTGGGTAGTCACTGCCTTTTTTTGACATCACCATCAATTTGTAGGATCGGTTTACATTACGTCCCCATTTTGGGCAGCATTCAACTATGTTGTCGGTGGTGTCTTTTTTCAATGGATTCTTGTACCGATATTATTTTCACTGGATGTGTGGGGACTCGAATCCTTATTGACAGCAGACCGAGTCAACTTGAACCCGATGCCGAACTCACTCTCTCTTTTTTCTGGCAATCCAAACTCATCAGCGTACTCACTTGGATCTCCTTTGGATGCCAATTTCTTGTACAATAAGAGTGACAATTACAATTTAAACGAAACTGCCTACATCGATGTCTCACCTATTCGAATTACGGGTTTCTACGCGATTACTTATGGTGCATCTTTTCTCGCAATTTCTTCCACAATTTCACATGTTTTGCTGTGGCATGGTGGAAACGTTTATCGACAAGCAATGGCAAGAATAGTGAACTCGAAATTCACCGAAAAGCACACACAAATGATGGATTCATACCCGGAAATTCCTGATTGGATGTACCTGATATTTTTGGTCATCACTACGACAGCAGCTTTCGCCTTGTCTCTTTGGACACCTTATAGCATGCCATGGTGGGCTATCTTCTTGAACCTGGCGATCTCGTCGCTATTCATTCTTCCTTTTGGAATCATTCAAGCAATCAGTGGATACCCACTCAACATCATCATGCTGGCACAAATGAGTGTTGGACTCCTCCTGCCTGGCCAAACAATCGCAAACATGACATTCCAATCATGGGGATACAACACCATCACTCAAGCCCTCACACTGACGCAAGGATTGAAACTGGGTCAATATCTACATATCCCCCCTTATGCTCTCGTTTTCTCCCAGGTCTGGGGAACACTCATCAACTCCATTAGCGCGACGCTTGCTGCATACTTTGTCATGTTTAATTCTGGGGATTTGTTGGAGCGCCCTGATTGGCAGTATTCCCTCTACGTTGGCTTTTATAGCTCGTCGGGGATGATGGGTGCAATAGGCCCGGCACGGTTTTTCAGCAGCAGCAAAGGTGGGGAGGATGGAGAACGAAGAGGAGGATATCAACCACTGTTGTGGTGTTTTCTTATTGGGTTTATTGCCCCACTGATACCATGGCTGGGTAATCGGTACATTGTCCAATCAAGACGTTGGGAGCTTGTGAATTTCCCTTTGTTTTTCAGCTTGTGGGGACCTGGTGGGTATCAGTCCTGGTTTGTTACGCCGCTTATTGTTGCATACATAAGTCAAGTTTGGATTGCGAAGCGACACAAGTGGGTGTATGAGCGGTACTTGTATGTTGTGGGTGCTGCTTGGGATGGGGCGAATGGGCTAGTGGTTTTGGTGATTGCGGGCCTTGCGATGGGTGGAGTCAGTTGGACCAAATGGAGTGTTGTGAATCCAAATACCGATGTTGTTGCGATTGATTATTATTGTTGGGCAGGGGCAAAGTACGATGATTACGATTGCGAGTGGTATTTGGGGCAAGGCTTGAACACGACTGCTATGGGCGTGGATTGTCTTTTGGAATAGAGAATGGATGAGTGCAGCTTAGAGATGAGTTTGAAAATAGTTTGACACTATTCATAGATGAGTTTGAAAATAGTTTGAAACTATTCATATTTCCTTTCAAATGAGAAGTACTGTTCGAAGCATCTATTCAGTTTCTCTGACCGAAAGTCTCTCACAGATGATACCAATGCGCCATTAGACGATGAGGCCATCTCTCCGGTTGTTGTTGCTATGAGCTTGTCAACAGTGGACGTCAAGAAGGACGCAAAGCCAGAAGCCACACTGCCCCTAGAATCTGGACTTCGCTATGACATATACCTTGCTTTTTGGTAAATTCGGTTCAACTGCCTCGATGTACGCTGATGCTTGTTCTAGCAAACCTGACACAGCTGTGGCTGCTCACATTGTCTATTCTCTGCGGAAGCGAAACATAGCAGTTTCAACGTCATTCGAAGCTTCTGAAGATGGCTTGGATGATCCCATCAAGGAGAGTGCTCTGTTTGCCATCTGTCTCAGTTCAACCCTTGAGAGCGACCGTTCTTCACGGAGCGATGCGCAATTGGCTTTGACTCTCGGCAAAGCTACTGTTGGGGTACTGATAAATCCTACGGAAGAGCTAGGCTTTGGCTGGGTTCGATTGGTTGAAGGATCTTGCTCTCTTGGAACTGTGTCCTATTCTTCATCGACTTCGTCAAAAGCAAACCGCTCTTCAATCGACGCTCTCGCTAAAATTATTCAAGAAAAAGCTGCGCTGATTCCAGGCTCACCAAGTTTTCGAATAGCAAAACAAGAATCTGAACTAGAAACACCCGATGACCAAGTTCCATACATGAGGCCGGGTTCTTCTCTGTCTGACGCTCATCGGAGACCTCGGTTATCGATTTTACGTCCCCGTGCAAGTCTATACAATATTGGAACGGCAAACAAACTTCACCTTCCTTCTACAACCAATGAAACGATACCAGAAGTTATTCCACTGAATGGCCTTCGGCTTTTGGCCCGCATTTTAAAGCCGTCTTCCGTTTCTTCAACGGAACAGCTTAATCTTCAGTATTCCCGCTTCCATCCGGCGACGAGAGGATGGCTCTTGACTGACATTGCTAAATGGGCTACGGAAACATCTGATACCAATACTTCTGTCATGTGGATACACGGAAAGAGTGGATCAGGGAAGACAGTCGCCTCAGCAGCTGCCATTCGACATCTTTCTCGATATTCTACCGCCAACATCTTTCTATCATGGGTTTTCTTACGGCCTGATGTCAACGCAAGCGTCTGTTCGGTAATTAATGACTTGGCTTATCGTCTTGCCGATTCGTGGGGCTTATTTGAAAGTGCCCTAACGGAGGTTGGCGAAGCGCGGTTGGAGGAAGCGTCAGGATCTACGCTTCCACAACAGTTGAAAATGCTTCTCACGGATCCTCTGTTGCTCGCTCTATCGAAAATAGTTTCTGAAAAAAAGCCGATGGTCCTGTTTGTTGTTGATGGGCTGGACAATGTGAGAACATCTCGGAGGGATTTCATTATTGAGTTGAAATCGGCTCTACAAATACTGCCTTTGAATGTCAAGTTTCTGTTTACTAGCGCCGCAACAGACGAGATCAAGGAAGATATGCTGCCTTATTTGAATCCAACACAAATCGAGCTGAATAGAATGTTTCAACGAAAGGATTTGAATAAGGTCCATCGAGAGATTATCGAACCTTTCATACAGCTTAATGTCGTTCCAGAGAAGGAAGATTTGGACGACCTTACAATGACTTTGACTGCAAAAGCCGATGGCATGTTCTTATACAGTCGCTTTGCTTTTGAGCCCATTGGTATGGATGGCTCAAATTTTAAAGAAGTTAAGCAAGCCGTCCGTGCAATTGAATCTCTTCCAAAAGACTTTGGAGACGTGATTCTGGGTCTTCTTTCGTTTATCTTTAGAGATTCTCAAGAGGAAGAGATTGAGATATTTCGTCAAATCATGAGCGTTTTAGTGCTGCTGCAAAGTCATGTTTCCGTGTCTACGTTGGCTGGTTTTATGGACATATCTCCTGGCGCGATTCGACGAATGCTGCTAAAGGTGTCCTGCTTCTTGGAATTTCTTGAGAAGGACTTAATTCAAATAAGTCATGAACTTATCGGGGAGTTTCTGATTTCGGAAGAATGCGATGATCCTCGATTCCGCATATACAAAAGCGAAGCTGAAGTTTATCTTCTACTACATTTCTTCAAGCATCTCAACACGAAGCTACGATCCAATCCGCTAAATCTAGAAGATCCTTCAACTTGGCTTAACCAAGAAATTCCTGACTTACACAAGTGTATCAACGACCGGATTCCTGATCATATTCAATACATTTGCAAGAATTTGGGAACACACCTGTTGCGAGTATCCAGTGCACTTCGTGAGTTGAATATCGACAGAAAATTTGTTCATGCGATCCAAGATCTGGTGGGAGCCTTTGTACACGAAAAATTGTTGGAGTGGATCGAGGCACTTTCTTTGATGGGTTGTTTGGAATCGTTGGGTCTCCCGACATTGAATTCCTTATCCACATTTTTGACCGAAATGCCATCGGCCACAAGAATTTCTGTCTTTGTTGGAATTCTTAAGCGAAACGCAGCCGTTGCTATTGGGACGAGACCTTCTGATACTTCTTTAAAAGTACCATCGTTTATTGAGCCTTTTATTCCAACCACTTCAGTTCCTCTTGCCCAAACAACTGCATTAATTTGTGATGCCATCAAACTCTTGACTTGTTTTTCGTATCCGCTCTCGAAAGCATCTTTCCACGTTTATACCACTGCAATCCCTCTTGCGCCTTCTACATCTCTCCTTCACAAGCAATATTCAAAGATGTCACATCGCGCTGCTTTTTCATCACAAGGAATATCACGTCGCACACCCATTGTTATTCGTGGCATCGACAAGATTTGGCCGAGCTTAACATGGACGCTGACTTCTCACACAGGCGTCGTGAGCGCTGTTTGTGCTTCGATTGATGGAAAATGGATTGTTTCAGCAAGTTTCGACAAGACAGTTCGAGTATTTGACGCGGACTCAGGTAGTGGTCTCTTTTCCTGGCCATTTATTCTGTTAATCATCTTTCCGTGTTTTTCTTGTTCTCAATTGCAGGTCGTCTCTATCGGGTATTGGAAGGTCATTTAGACCACGTGTGGAACGTTTCCATAAGCCCCGATGGTTCAAGAATCGTTTCTGGATCTATTGATCAAACAGTCAAAACCTGGGACCTGCTTACTGGAGAATGCGTCAAAACTATTTCTGCAAAAACATTTAGTATAAATACTTTGGTGATTTCCCGCGATGGAACCCAGCTTGTATCCATTAACAATAGTGAGAATTCAGTTGTTGTACGTGATTGCATGTCAGGAGATGTTGTGTGGATATTTAAAGGTCATCAGGGACCAGTCGTTTGTGTTTGCATAGCGCCAGATGGATCTGTTGTTGCGACCGGTGGAAGTGATGGGACGATTCGGTTGTGGGATCTTAAGACGGGCATGGGTCTTCGCACATTTGAAGGTCACACTGAAACGGTGAATGCAGTCTCGATGTCTTTGGATTGTAAATGGTTGATTTCTGGATCGAAAGATGAGACAATTCGATTATGGGACATTGCCACAGGGCGTTGCTGGCAAGTCCTAGTAGGACATGATGATAGTGTTGAATGTGTTGTTTTCATGGCTGATGGAAAAAGAGTCGTTTCCGGTGCGTTTGTCTGTGCGGGGTTGGTTGTCTCTTTTATTAACTAGTTTCAACTTATGTACAGGATCTCAAGATAGAACTGTGAGAGTATGGGAAATAAATACAGACCACCCTACGATATCTCACGTATCGGACGAGTCAGACGGCCAAGGAGCTCCAGTCCGAGCCATGAAAATCTCATCAAATGGATTTGTCTTAATCACAGCAGGAATCGACGGATTGATCAAACTATGGAGTACAGAAACGGGGAAACTCATTCGAACAGTAGAACTATTCAATTTGGACGTTGGTAATAGCTTCCAAGATGCTGTGAATAAGGTAGCATCGGTTGAAGTTGATCGAGAGTCCGACTACGAATACTTGCGGTTTGGAAAAAAGACACACATGGCAATGACAGCTATTTCGATGGATTCCACGTCGATCATGGTTCCAGGTGGAGCAAGGGTACCTCTGAATCGAATCGAAATCAAACGGAGAGAAAGCAGCACAATATCAATTGTGAAAGTGGATGGAAGAACTATGATGTTGACTAAACCTCAGGTTGATGCTATTGAAGCGCAGATTGAGGCCGTGAAGAAAGGAGGGTTTTTGACAGATTCAACCTTTGCCGATGGCCAACTTATTGGGAACAGCATAGAATCTGTCTCTAAGGAGTCCTGGATTGTGGATTCCGATGGTTGGGTGTTAGATAAAAAAGTGGATGGTGCTCGAAGATTTTGGCTGCCAAGAAATTTCCGTGGAGACATTGCAAGTCACCAGGATCGCATCGTTGCCGTTGCCTCTCACGAAGGACAGCTGTTGGTTATTCATGTTTAGATAAGAAAGGTATTAAAATGACTCAGAATATTTTCAAACAATTAAAAATTGCCTCAACTGTCAACAGTAAATGCCCAAAAACTTTTTTATTCTAGCCTTGAAGCACAGCGAAAAGACGAAATACAAATCAATTCACCATTTCGGTTTCTTTGCAGTGAACCGATCTAAAGCCGAATACCCTTCTTCCCCATCTCCACCGCCATTTCTCTTACGTTTCTCTTCCCGCTCTCTTTGCTCTCTTTGCTTTTGACGTTCCTCCACAGCTTTGACCTATCACAATATTGTATTTAGCAAGGGTTTCACATGCTAAAAATAAAGCCTGTACCCGAAGTGGATCCACAACATTAGTCTGTTTTCGAATAAACCTGCTCTGAGCGCTTGACTTTCCTCGTGCCCGCTTTTTAGGGACGAACTTCTCCGTCGGGTTGTTTGCCTTCGGAGTGAGTAAAAACGCGATAAGTAATTTTCATTCTGCTTTTATATTTTGACATCTACCTCATAGGCTAATCGCTTTTCTTCCTGGATATACTCGTTCGAGCTCCGGTCTACGCCTCCAATGAAATCAGGGTTCAGGGTAATCATTTCGGGTTGGATCTTGTCCAAGAGACTCAAAACTTCTCGTCGTTTCGCTTGCGCGCCGGTTTGGTATGGATTCGCTTCATATGCATCGTAGTTGGGTTCTCCAGATCCAGGAACAATCATGGAGGAGATCCCACCTGCGTGGCCAACGGCAAGAACATCATCGTACGGGCAAAATTGAAGACTGTTGACAGTAGATCCCGGTAAAAGGTGTGTGAGGTAAGGAGCCTTTTGTTTTTCCTTGAATGCGTCTTTCCAAATCTAGGAGGAGGTCAAAATTCGATTTCATGGTTTTACAACAATGGGTTAAAAAATATATTACCGCAACATTAGGACCAAAGCCGACTCCCAACAATCCCAGTTGACTAATTGATAGTTCTGACGCAGGAGTATGCGTGTAGTATTCATGAACGGGCTGGAACGATCGCACGTCCCATACTTTCAGTTTACCGTCAAGCCCACTGGTAGCCATATAATAGCCGCCTCTATCGATCGCAACGGCTTTGACCGGGCCCTTGTGTGCCAGCATTTTCACAAGCGGTTCATTCATGTTTGGAGCCCACATGGTGACCGTGCCTACGACCATTGTTAGGCATGGTATGTTTTACACAGGTGTAGGGCAAAAGTTACCGTTTGCATGTCCAAGGTTGATGATCGCGTTGAAGGGGTTTTGGGCCATTGCGTTACAGTCGCCGAACTTTGTTCGGTGTTGGGCGACTAATTGCCCCGTTGAAGTATCTTGATAAGTCAAAAATCCGTTTTTGCTCTGAATTGGAGTTGTAAGACTTTGTTGAGAACAATTTAGAGGATACACACCACTCCAGCAAGTAAGAAATGGTAAGGCAGGAACTCTAATCGATTGATTTCTACAAATTTCCGCAGACAGTGAATTTCCATTCCAGTGCGATCGTAAATATAAGTGTATTGCTTCTGAGCAACTGCAAACATCGTTTGGTCATGAAGCCATCTGGATGAAATGATTCTCGGAAATCAGAAACAGCCTTGTATTGCACTTCAAGAAGAAAACTAACGTGACATCTCGAACAGTTTCTTTCAGATGCAGCTCACAGCCAATGGCCTTCGTCTTCCAGTCGAACGTCGCAACATGTCCCTTTCGCCCTCCAATCAGCAGATTTCTTCCGTTGCGCGTGTAGTCAACAGAATATGGGCCAAACTCTTTCAGATTCAGATCAAATCCCTTTTGCTGCGTATTCACATCCACATTGTCTCTGATTTGTTTCTGTGAAAACTTGAATGTTCTCTCCATTCCTTCAGCTTCGATAAAACCGGCGTCTTCGGTCAAAAGCACTTCCGATTGCGCTGCTCGTTGAACAACTTCATGGTACTTTTTCTCCTGCTGTCTGTACTTTGTCCGCCCCTTCTTGTCTTCGATCGCCTGCGCAGCTCGCTTCATCAAACAACTTTTCTTCCAAAGTAAAGACGCACCTTTGCAGCGAGAGGGTTTTCCGCATCGCCTCCAGTTGCTTCAACTCTGTTGTACTTGACTTGTTTCAGCTTATCGACTGTTTCCTTTTGTGCCGAAAATAGCTCTGCAGTTTTCTCAGCCGCTTTCTTGTTCTGTTTTTTGCGATTGGGTGTGGTTGTCTTTTCTGTCATATTTTGTTGTAGAAAAAAAAGAAAGAAAAACAAATTAAACAAAATAAATATTATTTATTAAAAAGCAACCATGAATTCGTCGTCTTCAAAAGTACCTCAAAAACAAAAGAAGGCAAAGTCTCCAATCACTCCAGCCAAGGAGCCAACACCGCGTCAGGAAGCTGTAAAGACTTCGCTGTACAAGAAGAAGGAATGGGACGATCAGGTCTTTGGTATCATGCAGGAGTTCTTGTTTGAAGGATCAATCGGGCCAGAGAAGCTGAAGGAGCTAGTGGTACGGAATCTGGTGTTGCTGTTGAGGACGTTTGCCACTCACTTGTGTAAAACCATCAAATCAGGCAAAATACTTGGAACCCAGGCATTACGAGGCGGTTATCGAAGAAAGAATTGCAATATCACTTTGTGGTTATCCAGTCTGCGAAAAGGAGCTAAAGGTAGTAGAGTTGTTAGCTTATCCACAGGCACTCACAATGCAAATACAACAGGAAATCCCAGGCCAATATCGAATATCTCTGACGCAAAAGAAAGTCTTTGATATAACACACCTCAAAAAGTTTTGCTCCAGAGAATGCTGGGCTGCTTCTACGTATCTCCAAAGACAGATTCCCATTGATCCGGGGTTCATGCGACAGCCAGACTCTATTTTAGAGACTTTGGAAGTTTTGGATATTGAAACATTGACCTCAATGTAAGGGCTAGTTGTATCTATCATAATTGGTTTTAAACACACCTCAACACAGTCGCACTACCATTGATGGAGCGCGCAATACCACTCTAACAAAGCCAATCAAAGATGCACTTATTGCATCTCATATCAAAGATCTATTGTCTCAAGCGCCAAAGGCACCTTCGTTACCACCCACCCTTGTTCCTGAAGCTGTATTGATTGATCCAAATGCTCTAGTAATCAAAGAGCATGCGAATCCCATACCGCCGACATTTAATTTTGAATCAATTTCTATCGAGGATGCAGAAATGGTGGAGGGATTTCGTGTATCACGACGGGGACGCGCCGTCACTGATTTGTTGTTGGAATACGAAGAAAAGCGGAAGTCAGAGGCAGCCGACAATGACACCGTTTCTGAAAAGAAAGAAACGAATGTGGGCGAGACGATGGATGATCAGAGGCTGAATGACGCAGAATCAGACATGGAAACAAAGTCGCAACGGTCGATTCTAACCTTACCCGAAGATGCTCATTCTGCATCGGGCGATACTTCCAGTGTGAAGAACTTGGAATGGCTTGAAGAAGTGCCCAAATATGTGAAGCCTCATAAGCAACGTCTGTCCGTTTCGAAAAAGTCTTCAAAAAAAAAGTCTGAGTCATTGAAATCCACTTCAAAACCTGCATCAAAGTCGAAATCGTTACAACCACTTGACAATGCAGATGGTGACGATGTGTATGACGATGACGACGAAGAACCTTCTGCTCAATGGCCTCTGCCGTCCACCAAGACAGTATCAAAGCTGTCTGATCCATCATACTTGTCTCTATTTGGTCGAATGTGGAATCATATGTCTCTCATGGTCACCAGTGAAACAACAAAGTATATCAAAACAGGAGCTGCCTCTGTCAACATGGATTCTTTCCACCAAGTCCTTTATAAAGAAGGAAACGTAGACATGGACGCATTGGTCCTTCGCAGCCGGATATTTAGTGAAAAATTGTTGAAATGTGTTCATGGGATCTGTAACCGATATGGGATCGAGTGGGGGGCTGTTAGGGAAGATTTGCTGGCTTTTTTGGAGACTTTGTTTGTGAGGGAGGCAGGCGGAGTTGTTTTGGGAGTGGTTGAGGAACGCATTCTTGGGATTGCCTTTCTGAAAGTGTGAGTACTTCATAAAACATTTTTCTGCTTCCAGGCTTTTAACGCTTTTTCCCTTCTCTCCAAGTATCGCAAATGAAAAAGGCGAGCCGTTTACATCAGATGTTTCATTGCGATTAATGACAAATGATGTCGTTTGTGCTGAGACAGGAGGTACAATGGATGCAGCTGAGATAGGCGCTCTGGTTCGAGGAGTTTTTTACATATAAATGTATTGTGTATCTTCACGCTTTTACTTATTCAGCGAGATGTCCAATGACTATGTCTCTGGGCCTTGGCGACTGAATCTTGAGTGGCGTCAGGAAGCCAGCCCATGACCGAAACACGCGAACCATCATAATTCCCAAAAAAAAAAATATGACACTCAACAAGAACCTAATGATAGCTTGATTACGCTGTCTTATTACCCCTTCATCACCGAAAGAAGATAAACCGAAAAATACGCAGGAGAACAATGAATGAGGCATGGCAAAGCACCAAATACATTATATAGACTTGAGCTGCAAGAGGTATCTCTACTGATGAAAACTTAGATTTCCAAAAACCCATAAGTCTTGACATCAAACAAGGCAATTAAGAAATACAAACCAGTAATATTCACATAAATTAACTATTTCCTAGACAACTGTGCTCTGTCCTCCCACACATCTAGAATTCGTTACTTCACTTTGCTTTCGTCCAGTTGACGAGGCACCCCACCCAGTACTTTCTAGTTTCTCCTTTACACAAAAACTCTCCAATGGATTCGCGTTTTTTTGATTCTGCATCTCCCGAAACACTCGGATTTTCATGATTCCCAGAGTGCAAAATATAAACCCAGACAAAAGCCCCAGTACCGAAAACAGCAATCTCTCCAAATGAACGTCAACGAGAGAAGTCGCGATAAAATCAGCCACCATACAAAAACAGATTGTTGAGCTGATGATTCCATATTGACTTATGATTTTAAAGTCATAACGAACATCAACATCGTCATCATGCGTTCCTTGGAGGAATGATGCAAACGACGCAAGGAGCGCGATATCGAAGCAAAGAACGAGAAGCCCATCAAATCCATGGATCGCGTAATAAAAGTACTTGGGGAACTCAAAGTCCAGTAAATACACCATACACAATGAACTTCCAAATTGTATAATCATCAATATGGGTACAGCTTTCATACAAACTGAAGTTACACGATATACTTTCTTAAATTGACGCCTTACGATGTCTCCGCCGCGTGCCCAGATGTATTGAACATACGAGTATTCCGTCATGATGAAGGATATTGAATTAACGATTGCAATGTTGTTGCTCCGACCTGACTGATCTTGTGTGAAGATATTGAATATCAATGTTATATTGTAGCCAATAGATCCCATGCTTCCGACGAGGATCAGAACGTTGAATCGGTTGAAGACGCTTTTGTTTTCGGGCAATGATGAGAGGCCCCCCAGTTCATGTTTACAGACAAAGTAAATCATATAGCCAAGAAACAAAAAAGAAAAGAGAATAGAACAACAGCTAGTGCTGATTGCGTATAGCTCCATAGAGGGTACAGTAAAGTTCATTGTCGCGAAACCTTAATTCGTTTGTAATTTTCTCATTGTCAATGATATTCATTTCTACTCTGTTCACAGTGCACCACTTCGTCGGCACTTGAAGCGTGCATGAGTTCGAATATCCCATCAATTTCACCTGTGAAGCTGCCTTCAAAAAGATTGTTCTCAATACTGTGTCAAGGAGAACAGTTTCATTTTTACAAACAGATTTAGCAAAAGGAAAACATACCTCCATTTAATCTATTTACTTAACAAAATTATACAAGCTTCAAATATTCTTTCAAACAAGATGCCGTGGTTTAGTTGATGCTGGCGACATCACACTGGTGCCATTCTCATCGGCTCCTCTCCAACTCGCAGACTGAATCGACCGATCATTCTGCACAACATGAAACACAAAGATTTTCATTACAGCAAACACGAGAAACACGAAACTCATCAACAGCCCAATTACAGAATATAAAACATCCTCCAACGTAATACCAACAATCGCAGACCCAACGAACGTGGCGACCATCAGAAAGCATATCAAAGTGCTTATTATTCCGCATTGAGATATAATCTTGAAATCTTCTCTTGTTGTTTCGTTTTCCAAGTGAGTCGAATTCAAGAACGACACAAAAGACGAAAGCAGGAGAATATCAAAGCAAACGACAGTGAGCCCGTTTCCTCCGTTGGCAATGTAAAACGCGTAGTAGGTGCCTGGAGCGTTGATAAAAATGACAAGCACAGAAGACAGAAACTGCAGTGCCAATAGGTACGGAAATACACCAACATAACGCAAAATGCTTGGAAACAAGGATTTAAACTGGCGTCGAACAATGTCGTTGCTGCGCGCCCAGGCATATCTCACGTACAGGAATTCAATTGCGGCATAGAAAAACGATGCAAAGATTGAAACGGCGCAACGTTGGATGTCGACCCAGCGAACGAAAGTCCTGGAGAGATAGCAAAAGTTGTAGCCGAGGCAGCAAACATTTCCGGAGAGAATCAAAACGTTTATCAGTGTAAAGACGTTTTCGAAGGAGAGCGACTTCCCAGCCAGAGGCAGCTCATGAAGCACAATGAAAAGGAACGTAAAGGTTAGAACCAGAAAGGAAGTGAGCACTCCTGCAGAACTGATGTAAATAGAGAACAAGTCGTTTGTAGACAGGCCGAGCTCCATTGTTTTTCTTTCTAAAACAATGAAGTGCGAACGATTCCCTGAATCGAATTTTACTTTATGACTAGAGTCATCAGATACAAAAAAAGAGGACCAGTATAGAATCCCACTTGACTCGCGAGCGCAAAAAAAAAGAATATCTGTAAAACCAAAAATCAAACCAAAAAGCCTTCCTCGCAACATCCGCATGAAAAATTACATTTTGCCATGCGTACGTCTCCATGATTGTATCCATCATTCTTAATGTATCAAGAGTCAAAGCTGTTTCCCCGTCTTCAGAATCATTCCACTCAAGGCGTGGCTTCAAGTTTCAAGTTGAAGCCAATCTTTCTGCTGATTCCCTTGTCATTGGCCCCTCTCTAACGCGCAGACTGAATCGACCGATCATTCCGCACAACTCGAAATACAAATATTTCATTACTGCACACGAGAAAGATTGAGCTCATCAACAGGCCAATTACAGCATACAAAACATTCACCAAACATGGCACATCGTTGAACATTGATGTGACGAACGAAAAACCAGGAAATTTAGCAGACGTAGTAACTGAGGCAGCAAAAGTTTCCAGAGAGAATAAGAAGATTGATATGAGAGCGACTTCTTGGTAACAGGCAACTCGTGAATCACTATGAAGCGAAAATGTACGTTAGAACCAGAACGGATGTGAGTACTCCGGTAAAACTAGTGGAAATGGCGAGTATCCATTGTGTCTGTATTTACGAAACAATAGAACCCAAACTTTGCGAAGAGCAACGACGATCAAATCTCCAATGTCAACTTCTGCGCAATTAAAAACACGCGCAACTCGTTCCAATCGAAGGAGGCGTCGCTTGTTTCACTTGACTGCAAATGACAAAAACAATTTTCCGATTCTTCAAAACTTCCAAAAATGCAACAAACCGTTCGAAGCAAAACCCATCCGCCGTCGCCAACCGGTAGCGACCTGACCACTGCATCGTACTCTTCTGAGAGCGAGCAGCGGGCGCCGTGCCAGGCCGAAGTGGCGGCTGCAGTTGACTTTGTCGGTGAGACACCTGATCCTCTTCACTCAGATCCAGTCTGCGTGCGATGCCGTTTGCTCAGAGTGGTTTGCCGTGACAATGGAGGGCAGTGAGGGGGGAGGTGTTCGTGCATGCAGGCAGGGGGTCAAGTAGTCTACTGGAGTGGCACGGGAGAAGAGAGGAGTCAGATAATTTCATTACAACCACAACGTGGTTTGAGTGTTTCTCTGCTTCAAAGACTTGTTTCTGTGACTAGATTCGATCTCTTTCCCTCCTCTCCTGTCTCAGTCGCTCCATGAGACACCTCTTTTTTGACGCTCTTCCTTTTTTTTTCTTCTTGGTTCCCACAGCCCGCCATCTCGCCAGCCCCCAATCGCAACTGAATGAGTCACAAACGAAGCAATTTCTGGCCTCTCTAACGTCACTGCTACATGCCCTGATCTCCTCTTCAGCGTGGAACCCAATGGCACCGCATCGGGGAAGTGCTCGAAGATGTCTCATGAACGGCTCAAAAACAATGGACAAGACCTTTTTGAAAGCTGCAGCACAGAACTCGATCCCCGCATCCCTGATACATCCACTTCTTCCCTTGGATTTGGTTCTATGGATTGACCCAGGGTCTGTTGCCTACAGAACTGGAAGCGACCATTCACCAATCTTGACAATTTGGGAAGACCAAAGCGTCATTCAACAGCGTTTACTCCAGCAGCAGCATATTAAAATGAAGTGGAGTCAAGGCCAGTTAAGCCAGTCTCCACCGACCCTGAACGGATACATCAGCCCGTCCTCAGGGTATGATAGTGGAAATAATAGCCCTCAATTGAATGCGCAGCAGTTTGTCGGGGGTGCCTATGTGAGTTTGCCCCAGCGATCCAAGGTTGTCATGAAAATGCCTGGATCAATGGGAAGCGGGCCCATCTATGCCTAGAAAAAGGCACCCCCTCACCTCTTCTCCACCCTTGTATTTTTTGTATGGAGTGAGGTGGTGAATGCGCCAAGTGACATTCGGGCTCTGCATGTGTGATTAATGTTTTAACTACTTTAAGTATCTATAACTCCTTTTTTGTGCATCCTTCTCCGTTTTGTATTTTGTCAGCATTTGCCGCGCCTTTTCTCCTTTCGTTTTTTCAATTCTGTTTTTAGCTGTTTTATGTTTTGGAATAAAGAGAAAATTGATTTTTAAGAATGATTAGCGGCGGGACATCAATATTTGACCGAATCGCCAGTTTTTCTAATGTTTCTTATACAAAAGACGAGTGTGTTGAAACTGCTTCGTTTGTTTCTGCTTGCGATGGGTTGGCGACAGTTTTTGGTTTCACACTATTTTGTTTTTGCGTCTCCAAGTATTCCAACGTCTGACTTGCATCGAAATAGACTCCCTCGGTGTTGCATTTGCCTTCGTTAAATCAGACATAGTTGGAAATATTGCAGTGAGTTATTCTTCATTCTTATGAAGAATCAGGCATCAAACAAACAACAGAAAGTTCGTGCCAAGCAGGAAGAATTACCTCATCGATTCACAACTCTTCAATCAATCGTCAAAAATGAGCTATCAAATCAAAATACATCGAAATCAACAAGAACCGCAACAGAAGGACTCTTGTGGCTCAAGAGGACTCTCGACTTTACCCATCAAGGGTTAAAAATGAACTGGGAGAGTCCAACAAATGAAGAGCTGTCGGTCAGTTTAACGAAATCGTATCAAGTGACTTTGGCGCCGTATCATAGCGTTTTTGTGCAGCCGTTGTTTACTGTAAGAAATTCTCTATAATATCGTCGTGTCTAACCAATTATAATGTCATCGTGATATTTGAAATTGACGGAAATTTAGATGACAATGAAGGCGTGTCCGTCTCGTGCAGACTTTTATAACAATCTTGGAATCACCAATGCAAAAAGTAGACAACAATTCCAAAACTGGTTGAATGGATTAGGAAGATGTGTTTATAATCTCAACGAGTTTTATGAGCGGAATGGGATAAGCAAAGATGCATTTGGAGGTTGACCAAAAAAAAAAAAAAAAAAAAAAAAAAAAAAAAAAAAAAAAAAAAAAAAAAATACAGATGCCGTCGCTTCCACCTGAATTGATCCACCTGATCTTATCCTTTGTGAGCCCACCCATACTACAGTTCCAAGTCGCAACTGTGCTTCGAAACCCTTTGATTCAGAGAATAGCTCCATCTCAAATAGAATGTGCAACAATGGACAGGGCATCGTCGAGGGGCCTTGTCTGTTTGCTGGAATGGTGGAGACTTCAAGCTGCCACAACAGCCGCAAATCCACATCCACAAATATGTTACTATACATCTCTTGCTCTTGATGAAGCATCGGCGAAGGGCCCATGTAGACATTCTCCAATGGTGGAAGTCAAGCAACTTCAGGCCCCTCAAATACACAATTGATTCCTTGGACAATGCATCTGATAACGGGCACATTGAAGTTTTGGATTGGTGGTTGAAGGAAAGCGGTGTCCCTCCTCCTGAATTAAAGTATTCCTTTCGCGCAATGGATCACGCCTCTGATAAAGGACATATCCACGTTCTGCAATGGTGGGCTGATTCGGGACTGAATATCCAATGGAGTGAAATGGCACTGGATTGTGCAAGCTTTTCGGGTTGTATAAGGACGTTGGAGTGGTGGAAACAGTCTGGATTGGAGTTAAAGTACAATGTCAATGTTGTAGATCGGGCAAGTGGGCGAAGTGATGTAGAGGTTCTTGAATGGTGGAAACAGTCTGGATTGGATATTTCGTGGACGGAAGATGCCATGGATGATGCAAGCTTGAATGGATATGTTCACGCGTTAAATTGGTGGCTGCATAGTGGGTTGAGGCCGCTCAAACATTCGGAGCGTGTGGTTTCTGATTTGGAGAATATGGATGTTGTTCTTTGGTGGTTGGCGAGTGGTTTGTGATTGTCAAAAGATGACAATATATCCGTGCTCTTGCCAGTCAATTCAATACGACCTGCAAATGTGGGGTATCATTATTTTATTGGCGAGATACAGATGGGAAGAACAATAATGATGTCAAGTTGTTCCTATCCACAACCCATCTCCAAGTTTCAAACATGAATCTTCATCCTGATGCAATGCATAGTCGTTAATCAGTCCCTTGATATTATCAGGTAAATCATCGTTGTCGGAGAGATTTAAAATAGAACGAGAGAGCGAAGATGCATCCAAAACCCAGCGATATTCGGCCGCCATTCTTGCGTTCATAAGATCAATCCAAAGGAGGCGACGACCTTCCACTTCAATCAAGTTCTTAATACGCGGATCGCCATGCTGGAAGTTTAAGATTGCAATTATTTTATTGCCTGAAGCCATCAACGCCATAAACTGCCGCCAACTTTGTTTCTTCGTATGTTGCCCATTTAAAAGCATGTAAGAGACCTGACCCAGTCACATTGCTAATCTGAAATGTTTGGAGTTTGGATCTTTCCACCAGAAAAATTATTTTCAGATCGTCAATGATGTAACCATGTTCCGAATTCGAGAGGGCCAGCAATAACTGATAGAAGAACTCAATTTTGAATGAATGTGTATCACCAGAAGTAACTTGAATGAATGTGATGCTACCGCGCCTCTTCTTTTGCTCTTCGTCATACCCATTGATTATCGTACGAACTGCATCATATCCTCCTTGATTCCATTTCACTGGTTTCCACCAAGTTCCACCATTTGGAATTGATGAAATTTTCTTCGGGTCCAATGTTTTGACGTCTTGCGTTTCCTCCCAAAACTCAGGCTTACCAGCGACGCCATCAATCTCTTTTGGATACACTTGTAAACCACCGTTTCGCAGACTGGCGAAAAACCACATCTCTAAAAACCAACCATCCATGGATGGGTTTCTGTCTTGCGAAGTAGCTTGTGCTATATTTGAAATCAAATCCGGTCCCCTTTGTATGGCCAACAAAGTAGCAGCGTATTTGCTCACTATAAAGGATTTCTTGATGCCATTATTTGAATAACAACCAAACAACCGATTGACGACGTTTTTAGAACGATCTCTGACAGTTCCCTTTAGATAAGGGAGAATATCGCCCACACCATCAACAGACTCTTCAAGATAAGAAATCACCACGGTGGTTGGGTAATGAAACATGAACCTCGAGCTACCACCAGCAAAATGAAACTTTGAAATCACAAGGTCTTGCGACGAAATGGGCAGAATGGGCATCTCCGACACATTGGATGGTGGTACTTCTGTTAAAACTGAAGAGTCGAGATTTTGCTTGACACCATCAATAAAATCGCCGTATTGCGCCGCCAATAGGTATTCTTCCAACTTCCACGAATAAACAAAGAATTCCTTTACACGGTCTATTGAGTCATCATCCAAGCTTGTTTTGCCACGAGACGACATGGAGCAGACAACCACGAGACGTCGAGTGGTCGGATTTTCTTTACGCCAAGCGTAACAGCACTGTTGTACTTCAACATGTTTGAGTCCATTCAACGCAAATCCATCAACGAACACAACATGGTTCCCAGTTATTTCATTCAATATCGACCGAACTAAGCGAATGCTGGTGCCTGGAATTATACACGACGCTTTTGAGGCACTATCGAAGCGAACACAGACGGGGTAATTTGGCCGACTCAAATGAATCCATGTGACCTTCCATCCTGGAAAAAGGGCGGGTATCACAGAAATAAATGCGAGACTGGTGGTTGACTTCCCTGTGCCTGGTGGTCCAAGAATCCACCCAAGATGAGCATTACGCATCACTTGTTCCTTCAGGAAATTAAATTGGTCGTGGAACCTGCTGCGACAATAGAGAACAAGCTTGGTTGCAGGCAATCCGGAGTCATTCAAATAATCTGAATCCAAGTGGAAAAGCTGCATATCAGCAGAGTGCTTGTGCTGCATCACCGATGAGTTCTTCCAAACAATTGAATTAAGTTCCGTAGTGAGAGACTGGAGAGAATTGGTTGGTGCTGTTATCCAAAACCATGTTACATTGTGATCAAAGCACTACAAATTCGCTTACATGATTGCTTTGGAACCAGAACCAACACATGGCAAAGATCATCGGGAAGCGATCCAGCAAAGCATGACACCTTAGTCATGGAGTTCATGACCTGTTGGTTTGCAGTCTTTTGAGCGACAAGCAAGCAGAGATGACGCAAAAAGTACAAAACCTTGAAGAGGAACTTATCCTTCATGAGACAAACTCCTGGCGCATCATGGAACACGGATACGTCGTCATCAACATCGGGATCTTCAGGATCGTCACCATAGCTTGTTAGACTGAGAGCCTCATTGAATCTTTCGAGTTCATCCTCAGTCACCCCTTGCACACCCTCCTTGCAGACTCTGACGAGAGTAAGGCTACTGGCAGCCAAATAGTCGAGATCAGGAGTCATTTTCGCACGAGTCGCATCCTTCAAACTGCTGACAGAAGCGGTAGGGTCGATGGCAACTTCGAAGGGGGTCAGGGTGTCGTCCTTGCCGAGCACACACCACAGTTTCAAACTCATTTTTGTTTTGCTTTGGTTTGTTTTGTTTGCAATAAATGTTCTGTGCCAGTAAGTCTACTTTGCGCTTGGCCCACCCACCACCAACCACCACCGCCTCTTGCAGTCTCGGGAGAGCCTCCTTTAGATCCAGTAGTCAGTCGCGTGTCGGGTTTTCTGTACGAGCGGCGCCTCATTCTCAAAGTTATTTCCGAAAGCGGCAAAGAGCCTGGCTCAGACAATGACCTCTCTGAAGATGACTTGATTTCGGTTAAATTAAGTACGTTGACTTTTTGAAGCACGGAAGTAGCTTAGTGGTGCAGTCATATTTCTGAACTACGCACGCTCAATCAACTTCAACCACAAAAATACAAAAACACACAAAAGACCCGAAAGTCGTCAAACCGCGTCCTCCAACTGTCAATTCGATTCCTTCTCTACTCTCGCTTCTTCAGAATGAATACGACTCGATAATGCTGGAAACCTTTCAGCTGAAGCAACAACACCAACAACTCAGACAGGAACTGTCGAATGCTTTGTATGAAAACGACGCTGCAAAGAGAGTTATTGCCCGGCTTGTGAAGGAACGAGACGTTGCCCGTGAGAACTTGGCTGCCGTAAGTGCTGCTGGGGGCCTGACAGCTCCTGCTCCTTCATCTTCTTCTGGGAACGAGATGGACGTGGATGAAGGAAACGACGATGCTATTGCTTGGGTGAATGCAGAAATCGCTGCTGTGTTGGATGAGACTTCAACTACGTAAGTTGCTTTTTCAGTCTGCAAACCTTTCATGCCTGTACTGAAAGGACCAACTACAATTGACTGGTAGTCTCTCCAAAACACGAAAGAAGAGAAAGGCGCCCGCCGGAACCGCAACCATTGAAGAAATCCAATCATTCAAACCACAGTCTGAAGTCCCATCCCTCCACAGCACAACCCACCCAGGAATCACTTCAATCGACCTCCTCTCACTCCCAGCTGCTGCCGAGTCCGAAAAGGCAAACTGGGTTTTGACTGGAGGAAACGATGGAACCATTTTAGTCAGTGATTGGAAGAGTGGGGCACAAGTCGCGAGCGTGAAAGCCCACGGCGCAAAGAAAGTGACAGCTGTCAGTTGGATTGACCAGGGTGCCCATGCAGGCAGCGCGTTTGTGTCGGCAAGCGTGGATCATACCGTCAAAGTTTGGAACATCAAGTCTGATGGAGGAGATGGATGGAGTGTGGGCAAAGCATCCCATGTCATTAAAGGACATTCTGGAGACGTTACCGACGTAGCTGTTCATCCCAGTGGTCTCTATGGAGCGAGTGTTTCTTTGGATTCTTCGTGGGCCTTTTTGGATTTGGTGAAGGGAGTTCAGGTGTCAAAGACGAATCATCCTGACGGCAAAGAAGGTTTGTTGGGTTTTCTATTGGGTTTTCGATGGAGAAAAACTCACCTCTTCCAAAAAAAGCATATTCGTCGGTCGCTATGCACCCTGATGGTTTGATTCTTGGTACAGGAACAACAGATTCGATTGTTCGAATCTGGGAACTCAAGAGCGCCAAAAATGTGGCCACATTCACAGATGCCAGTAAACAACTTGCAGGGAAAATCACCAGCATGTCATTTTCTGAAAATGGGTATTACTTTGCTACTGCTTCGGCTGATTCCAATGTCGTCAAGTTGTGGGACCTGCGTAAACTGGATAACTTCCACACAATTGAGGTGTCTGGCTCGGATGGGTACAGCGGAAAGAAGGGTGTGAATAAGGTGGCGTTCGATTATGGAGCTGGCTATTTGGGTGTTGCCTGTTGTGATCAGATTAGGTTTGTTTTGTTCTTTTGGCTGTGCTTGATTGTTTTTTTGATTTTTACTACCTCTTTAAAGCATATTCCGAAACAAGCAGTGGGATGAGTTGATCAAGTTTACGCCGGGCTCTGCTGCTGTTTCAGACTTCAAGTTTGGTGGGTATTCCAAGTGGATTGCATCAGCAAGTGCCAGTGAACGTAAAGTCGTTATTACGGGTGCTTGATTTTTCGTACATGAAATGAGAATGATACAGTCACTGTTTGACTTTTTATTAACTTTGTGGATGGTTGGCTTTTGCTGTTGGAATAAAGAACAACTTTTTTCATGCAACCAACGATGCCCAAACTATTGACCATTCTTGGCATTGGAGCCGTTGTTGCAGTAGCCTCGATTTACATCCCCAGACTGAAAAACTCGCCTCGGAAACAGACTGAGGCAGATCCAGCTGAGGTCGAGTGAGTAATTGCAGCAAGGACTCTGTCACTACAAGCTCTGATAGCCTCTTGTTTTCCAAAAAAAAAAAAACAGATCCCTCTTCAGAGCGGCCCGAGATCCGTCTCAAACAGCTCAGGTATTTTTCATTTCAACACTCGAATTGACGTTCTCTTATTATTTTTATCGCTCAGTTTCAAACGCTCCACTCCAAAACCAAGAAATATTCACCACGCGACGCTTTTGGGAAAACAGTATTTTGTGCCGCGGCTGAATCATTCCATTTCGCTGCTGTTCGATTCTTGGTTTCCACTGAAACCGGTTCACTTGTGGATTCACTGCTGTTTACAAGTTCTGATGAGAGTGGATCGAATGTAATTCATTTATTGGTTGCGAATATTACAAAAGAGAATTGGAAGGATACAGTTGCTATGATCAAGTGAGTTCTTTGAATCCGAAAAGCAAACTCTGCTTACCAAAAAAAAACACTCAAGATTGCTGCTGGCAGCAAACACGATTCTCTGTCTGTCTATGGGAAAGGCGAAAAACGCCGTCACAGGAAAAACGGCATTAATGATGGCTGTGGAAAAATGCCGGGAGACTCCAGATGCTTTTGAAGTCGTCAAGTTACTCGTCAAACTACATGCCAACGTGGATTCCACCGATTTGGATGGGAAAACTGCCTTGATGCTTGCTTGTTTGTCTCAGAGTACCGATGCTGTCGCCGTTTGGCTTCTTCAATCCACACCTTGTGATTTTCGGGTGCTTGATTCTGGGAACCGATCTGCAGTCTTTTATGCCATTCAAAGCGAGTGTAGGGAGGCTGCGGTTCTTTTGGTGGACCGGTGTCGCGCGGTTATAAAGTCTCCTCCTTCCTTGTCGTCCTTGAATTCTCTAAAACGAAGAAACACGAATTCGTCCACAATGTCTTCATCTTCTTCGTTGATTTCCACCAATACAAGAGAAACGAAAATGACTATAGATCCTTTGATTGTAGTAGAAGATTTGGATGGGATGACTCCATTGCTGTTGGCGATACGACTGGGAGACATGGCTCTAGTCAATCTACTTTGGAGCTCTTCTAGCAAGAGCTATGCCATGTTGAAACCATTAGATCTCGCATCAAATTATCCCCTTCGTTTGGCGGTTTTGTCTGGGAGCTTGGAGATTGTCATGTGGGTGATGGAAATTGATAAGGCCTCTGACTTTACACAACCCGATGGTAAAAAAAAAAAATTAATCCGTCTCTCAAGTCTTTGGTACAGCGGAAAAAATAACTCTTTTTTTGTTTAGAGCTGGGAACTACCCCATTCCATTTAGCCGCCCAACTTCATCTCCCCGAAATCCTCTCGTTTTTCCTTTCTTGCTTGAAGAAAAACTGGAATTTCGGGACATGCATCAATGATAACGCACAAACCCCTCTTCATGTCGCATGTGATTTGGGGGTATCTTCAGTAACCAGTGACAGGCAACACAATCCGCAAAATTATGTAGAAACGATCCGAATTCTTGTGAAAAGCGGGTCGCCTGTTTCTCGTACCATGATAGATGACGCTGGGTTAACTCCATTGGCATACTACAAACAATCACCAATTCGCAACGACGCGTTAATGCATAAGGAAATTCTCGGGCTGCTTGCTCCAGAACCTGGTTACAACCTTCATGAAAATTCAGTCAATGGAAAAAGTCGGCTACAGAGGCAAATTCTCCGCATTCCTGTGGAAGTGAGGCGTCGACAAGGACTGAAGGCGAATGTTTCAGTGGAAGGATTTGTCAAGTTTCTTGAAAGGATTTCAGAGGCCAAGAAAAGCGGTAGTATTGTTGGAGGAGTTTGCGTCATTCTCGGAGAGAGAGCATATCCACGTCGAAGTGATGGCGCTCAGTATGGTGGGAACCGAGTTTCAATTACTGATGCGTTATTGGTAATTTTCATGTTTCCTTTCTTTACCTTGATTTTGTTTATCTTATTTTTTTCTATCCATCCTCGAATTACCACACACACAGAACCCCCCTCAATTCTACTCTAGTCTATCTAAAACATACACCCCACTTATTGCAACAAAGCTATCAACCCCACTCGTACATTCTCTGCTACTTCACCTTGAATCCCAACATATTCTCGCAAATGTATTCACAACAACCGTGGAGGGCCTCGTCCAAACTTTAGAGCTTTCCCCACCCGCTGTAGAACTCTATGGGAATTTGAACAAACCAGCACCGAAGTGCCTCTATTGCAGCGCGTCTCTGTCAACTCAAAAGCGATCACCACCACAAAATCAGCAGCAACAGCATCAACAGACCCAATCCCAACCAACACAACAAACCCAAGAAGAACAAGATAAATTCTGGACCACAAGTCTGCCAACATATATAAGGCAAACCCACAACTCCTCTGCAAAAGCGAAATCTACAATTCCATGTCCTCGAATAGGTTGCACCAAAGGACACCTCGCGCCGCCAATATTTTACAAAGCGCAGGATCTGGATTCTTGGGTTTCGCGAACGTTGAAGGGCTGGCATACGGTCATGAAGGGGTGTGAATCTTGGGAGAGTGTTGTTCTGGTGGGTGTTCAGGAAGACGAGGAAGAGATTGTCAAGAGGATCTTGTCTCGTGTTGCTGATTGCGGAGCAAAGAAGCATATTCCCATCCTTGTTATTGATACGGTTGGTGAATCATCAAAGATGGAGAGTTGCACTGTGGAAGAGATGGCAAGGATTGTGGAAGGTGGAGAGGAATTCCGGAGAGTGCATTTAGTGGTTCGAGAGGAAGATGGTGGTGTGGAGGAAGGGTTGAGAAGGATGGCGGCACTTGCAGGATGGAGATGGTAATTGTTTTTGCAGGATAAATGAACCACTTCCAAATATTATTTAAAAAAGAGGAGTAAACTCGTTTATTATGTCATATATGCACGAATTTTTATATTGGAAAGAAAAAGTCAAATAAGAGAGAAAACATACACATTTACCACTTACAACACCAACAACACAAAAGCAACAATACGATGAGCCAAGGCAATAACAACGCGACATGCGTCAAGCTGAATAGAACTAAAAATAAAATAAAATAACAAGAATAAATTGAAGAAAAGTCAAAGAAAAGGCACATAAAATAACCCTTGAGAGAGAGAGAATTCACAATCTTCAACTTCCTTTTTTATCCACGTTTCTGGCAAACAAACACGAGCCGATTAGAGCAGGTTATCACAGACAGTCATTTCTCCGAAAGAAATCGTCTTGTTGAACGTAAAAAATGATTTGCAGTACTTCTGCATTTCGTACGGAGCTATCAATATGAGGGACTTAACCCATTAATACTTTCATGAACTGTGTCTTACCAGCAACTTCCAACAAAAAAGCGTGTTAAATATAACATAAGGAGGATTCAAAGTTGATTCTTACCAGATGGTCCCATTGAACTTAAGCTTAAATCTTCAAAGTTGTAATGCATGCGCAAGTCATCGTGTCGCGCCCTTCCAACCCCTTGTTGAATTCAACTGTCAAGATTGAAATGTTTTCAGCAATGGCAGCGGTAGCAGACGTTTCCATCAAACAATTTCATTGATTTCTACCAGTACAAGAGAAGTAAAAGTGACTTAAGATCCTTTGATTGTAGCAAATGATTTGGATGGAAACCGTTGATTCTCGCATTAGATTGTCTGATCATGCTTGAATTCTATTCTCACCCACACTACAATAATTTTATTGGAAGCGACTCTGGACAGCCCCTTTTCCTTACTTCACTTCAATAACAAAAAGCGGCTTTATTTTTCTGAGAACACACAGTTGTTTGCAAATTGCAATTAATTTCAAAGAATCACTCAGCGCCCCCCTGCTCACTTGAGAGCATTGCATAAATCTTTTCCACAATTTCCTTGAGTGATTCTTTTTCAGGGCCATTCGGCGTCAGGCGCAAAGAGCATTCATTCATTTCCACCTTATCATTCAGACTGCGCAAGAAGTTCCACTGAACATAGTTTGTAACAATACCATACACAATATCCAGTCCACCAACTTCTGCCGCAACTTCACATCCGATCAAGTATTGTACCATACCCTGTTCAAAATCGTCTTTTTTAGCTTCAACAATGCAGACAGCCGTCCGTCCACGTCGTATCATAAATTCGAAATGGCCATGAGCCTTCACAAGCTTTCCAACTAAATCCTCTTCGACAACAATTTCGACATCACCTTTAAACAGAGCACAGACACTAATCAACATCGGGGCTATAAAATGCAGCGGCTTAGTATCCCCAGAGATATTGCACGTTGTGGCCATTGAAAGATACTGTGCGAGCAAACTCAGCTGGACATCATTGATGTTTCTTCTGGGTTGAATATAGTTTGCTAGGTTGAAAATAGATTTGATTTCATTCCAGGTGGGGTACAAATAGCCTGTTGCATCGATTGTTTTTGACTTCTTTGTGTTTCTGTTGATAATTCCGTTGAGTTCTATCCAGCGCTGTTTTCTTTTGGCCTTCTCGGGCTCGTTTCCCGTGGTGCAACTGGATGCTGACTCTGAGGTGGGTGGTGCAGGAATTAGAACCAACACATGGCAACGATCATTGGGAAGCGATTCAGCAAAGTATGACACCTTAGTCATGGAGTTCATGACCTGTTGGTTTGCAGTCTTTAGAGCGACAAGCAAGCAGAGACAATGCAAAAAGTACAAAACCTTGAAGAGGAACCCATCTTTCATGAGACAGGCGCCACGGGTATCACGGAACGTGGAAACCGTATCGATTGCTCGTTCTGGGGACTTTGAATAAGTCTCCAGTTGGAGAAACTCATTGAATAAATCGAGTTCATCCTCAGTCACCCCTTGCACACCCTCCTTGCAGACTCTGACGAGAGTAAGGCTACTGGCAGCCAAATAGTCGAGATCAGGTGCCATTTTCGCACGAATTGCATCCTTCAAACTGCTGACAGAAGCGGTAGGGTCGATGGCAACTTCGAAGGGTGTCGGGGTGTTGTCTTTCCCAAACACACACCACAATTTCAAACTCATTTTTTTTACTTCTGCTTATCCCTATTCAGCAACACCAACAACACAAACGCAACAACCCGATAAGCCAAAGCAATCACAACCATATACACCAAATTCCTTGTCGTATTCCCCAACGCATACCCAAAATAACTATTCGGCACCTCTGGATCATAGACATCCAAATACCGTTCAATCCACAAACTAAACAGCGAATCCGCAGCCCATCGATTCACACCAATCTGCAACAAAAACAAGTACCCCTGTTTAGACGCCGCCAGCAAGGTTGGCGCGAAACCACAGAGGACACCCCAAATCATTCCTACAGTAACGGCCATGAGAGGCGCGTTTTCGCGGCGGATAAACATGGAGATTATCATGGCCATTCCGTAGATTCCGAAAAAGTTGAGGAACATGAAGGCGTATTGGTGGGACAGGTAAATGGGTGGGTGGGCCATGAGGTAGTATACGCTTGTGAAGTGGGCGGATGTCAAGGCGATTCGATAAATGATTGATATGTTCTTGCCCTGAGCAAAAAATGAGAAGTTGTTTTGTTTAACCCAAAAAGTCAACAGAAAGAATGAATGAATGAAAAAAAAAAAAAACACGAATACTCACGATAAAGTAAGCCAACTTATCATGCCCCGCCGCCGCCTCTCTATAATAAATACCCATCTCCTCCCCAAAAACTTTCACCCCGGGCGGAGCAGCAATCAAAGCAATAGCAATCCCATTCACCATCCCAATCATTCCCAAAAACACTGAATCCTGACTCCCCGAAATGGCTGAAAACGGTGCATTGTATATCCCTTGATACGCTTCCCCTTCTGGACTCGACATGCCCATCATGTAGCCGGCGAGACCGCCCAAGAAGGCTTCCATCACGAACGCGCTGATGAGGCGCATTTGTTGGACCATGGAGCGGTTATGGGAGAGTAGGATTTGGCGGAGGAAAGTGCTGCCGCGGAGTTTACTGATTCTTGACATTGCTTCGATTGCTTGGACGTCTGAAGGGTCTGTGCCGGCTGTGGTAGCAGCAGCGGCGGCGGCGGCGGCGGTAGCGGAAGAGTCATTCAGTTTGGGTTCCGACGAACTCAAAGCGTCCCGTTGCTCCGAATATTGAATCCACTGCTGCACAATATTATCAACGTGCTGCCTCTCCACTGGAACCCCCGGCGCAAGCTCCCCACGCCCCGACAGAATATCCATCAACACATCTGCAGGGTTCAAACGACCATCAAACAAGAACCCAAGCGACTTGAAGTAATCCTGGACTTGATCCACAGGCCCAATGTAGGCTGTAAGACCACCGGGGGCAATCATGAGGACGTCGTCGAAGGCTTCAAAGATTTCCAATCGCGGTTGGTGGATGACGGCCACGATTGTGAGGCCGAGACGGGAGATGGAGCTCATGATGTTGACTACGTCTAAGGCGGCTGTGGAGTCGAGGCCGGAGGTGGGTTCGTCGAGGAACAGGGAGAGTGGGACGGCGGCGAGTTCGAGGCCAATGTTGACGCGTTTTCGTTGGCCGCCAGAGATTCCGCGTTCGAGAGTGCTGCCGATACGGGAGTTTGCGACATGCGCCAAGCTTGAATAGAATTAAAATAAGAAAGATTAGAATAAAATTGAAGAATAAAAAAAAAGAACTCACTTGAGAGCCTTCAAAAGAGAATCCACATGATCTTCGACTTCCTTGTTTGTCCAAGTTTGTGGCAAACGAACACGAGCCGAGTAGAGCAGGTTTTCACGCACAGTCATTTCACCAATCATGACATCGTCTTGTGGAACGTAACCAATAATTTTGCGGTACGTCTGCATTTCGGCAACGATATTGTTGATTCGTAAGGATCCATCCGTACGAGAGACTTTACCCATCAAGACATTCATGAATGTTGTTTTACCGGCACCTATTTTCATAAGTAAAAAAAAAAAAAAGTTTGTTTTAAATATAACGGGGCTAAAAAAAAAAAGATGGAAGGAAAATTCATTACCTGATGGTCCCATAATAGCAGTCATCCTCCCAGACTTGATCTCCCCCGAAACACCCTTCAAGATTTCCTTCCCAGTCGCCAACTTCAAACTCAACCCTTCAAACTTGTAATTCATGCGCAAGTCATCGTGTCCTTCTAAACCCTTTTTGAACCCCGCCGTCAAGATTGAAATGTTTTCAGCAATGGCAGCGGCAGTAGCCCCCTTGTTTCCAACAACGACAAGAGAGTCTGTTGAGTTGACAGGGGTGGGAGACTTTTCCTTCTTGTCTTGAGGGGAAGTGATTTGAGGTTGGGTAGCCGATTCCTTCTTCCCAAACAGTCGTTCTGATACATCAGCGTGCGCTTTGCGGATGGAATACGGCACCAAAGCAATAATGGGTTCACGGTTCATTTTGAGTTCACGGATTCGGTAGTAAATGAACACGACAAGGAGCAGGATGTCCAATAGAATCACGATTGCGAGTGCTCCAAAGTGTTTTTCAACGTGTGCGCCGGTAGGGCAGGTGCTGAGGAATTGACAAGGGGTTGGAGCTGTTGAACCAGTTAGACAGAATGATCCGGCGGGGCTGTACGTTTGTGTGTGTGTTATTGAAATGGGCTGAACCAAATTAAATTGTTTAAGTACTCACCAGACTTTGACTTCATTGTAGGAGGGACAGTAGAATCCGGCAGGACAAGCCATGGGTTCATAGTATCCTTGCGGGTTGTCGCATCTGGCAAAGGTACCGAGTCTAGTAGCCATACAGGTAGGACTGGGCGGACAATACACGGGCCACGTGAGGGCATTGGATGGTTGGAGATATGGGCAAAAGAAGCCTTTGGGACACAATTCTTGAGCAGTTCGAGACACGTTGAGTGGAAGCGAAGGGTCGGCAAGCATTGGGAGACCAATTGGGCTTGATGGGCATTGGAAACAGCCGTATCCTGGACGGGGACCTTCCGTCATGTTCAAGGGAAGGAGATCTGAGGATGGCGGCAGGATCCAGGGGGTTCCTTCTACTCGCATGCCATTTGCTGTGAAGGGATTGTACTTTGGCACTGGAAATGCACACAGACTCATGTCGTTGTGGTCTTTTTTTTTTGTTATCAAGAGTTTCTCCGCAGTGTTTCACCGCCTTTTTTTTTATTGCTTCTTTTTTCAAATCGAATTGGTCACCCATCTCCACCACTGCAAATGAATTTGTTATCCAATGTCTGTTTATCCTTATTTCTTCTACATTTTAGTCTCTTTCGTCCATATGATATGAAATATTTGAAAGTATGACGATTGACGGCTTGTTGTCGCTATATCACACTCAATGCCACTAGAATAATCGCACCGTTCCTTTGTAATACTTTCAGATGTATAGTATGAGAGAGCGAGAGAGAGTGTCTCTTCTTCTTCAGAGCATGATTAAATTTTCGCCTTCAATTTAGCAACCAATGAGCACCAGCTGTGTGATCCTCAGCGCAGCATCGGCGTGCGGGCCGGCTTTCGCCGGGTATCCCGTTGACGGCAGCGTGTTTGCGGACGAGGCGGCGGTCGACGCGCTCGTGGCGGCGGTGCTGCGGCCGGACGCTGCGCTGTTCGCCGAGCCGAAGCGCGGCTGCGCGGCGTCGGCGGCGCTGACTGCGGCCGTCGCCAGCATGCGCTACCAGGCGAGCTTCAACTGCGCGACCATCGTCAACAACGCGCTGCTGGCGGGCTGCATGCCAAGGAGTACGTATCGAGTACTTGTCTGAGTTGTCTAACCATCCATCCATCCATACTGCCAGTCGAAAACCCCTCCTTAAACTCGGATCGGGGCTCAGTCGTCCTGTGCGGCAACCTGTGCCAGCTGGTAACTCAAGTGTCTTGGATTTTAGTAGTCGTTGCTCATCATCACTAACTTCCAATTTAGGCAATCTCCTCCTACAATAACGTCTACGCAAACAACCAATGCACTCCCACTGATTATGTCACTCAACTACTTCAAAACAGGTGATTGGCCTCTCTATCCCTTTGGCTTTTGACCATTACGTTTCATGTTGTCGAAAATTTTATGTTGTTGACCCCTACTACTTCTAGAAATTGGGCATGCGGTAACATGACTGCTTCTTTGACTACTAATAAGGATCAACAATGTAATCTTGGTGTTGCTCCTGAATTGAATTCTTGTGGTTTTGCTACTGCCGCTCAATCTAAATCTTATTGTGCTAGTGCTGCAGTTTAGTTTTCATTGCCGAAGGCGAGATCCCAACGCCGAAGGCGTTATCCTATCGCCGAAGGCGATGTCCTGTCGCCGAAGGCGTTATCCTATCGCCGAAGGCGATGTCCTGTCGCCGAAGGCGTGATCTCATCGCCAAAGGCGATGTCGTATCGCCGAAGGCGATGTCCTGTCGCCGAAGGCGATGTCCTAACGCCGAAGGCGTAATCTCATCGCCAAAGGCGATGTCGTATCGCCGCAGGCGATGTCACTCAACTCATCAACAATCAAAATACTACCACCTAAACCTTAGTTTTTGTACTGATTGAAAAAAACAACAACAACAGAGCAGCGGAGACTTGTGCTGCAATTTCCCTACTGGTGTACAATTCGCTACCCTTGGTAGCGATGGACAATACCATTTGCCTGATTCTGCAAACAATAAATCTTCCAGTGGACCCTCGATTGGCGTGATTATCGGCGCTGCCGTCGGAGGTGTTGCTTTGTTGGCAATCATTGGTGCTGGTGTCTTCATGTACATGAGAAAAAACAAGGGCAGCAACAACTCCCGATACCAGCAAGAAGAATACAAACCAAGTTACAACAGCACCAATAACAATTATTCTTACAACAACAACAACACCTCTACTGCCCCCGCCGCTTATCCTCCATCGAAACCATACCAAGCCCCACAACAACAACAGCAACAACAGCAATACCAACCAACGTCTCCTCAACAAACCTATGCTCCCGTTGGATCTCTGGGAAGACCTCATCCATCCCAACAACAACAACCTCAATACCAACAACAAAAGTCGATCCCACAGCAACAACAACAACAACTTCCCCCACAACCACCCAAACAACAAGGCGGTGAAATCATGCGTATCATCCACTCCTATGAGCCACAATTGCAGGACGAATTGGCTTTGGTTGAGGGCGACGATTTGATTTTACTCAAACGATTCGATGACGGGTACACACAGTTTTTATTATTATTATTATTATTTTTTCGTTATTTTGGTGTGTGACATATCAAATTAACCAAACTGTGTGTTACAGTTGGGCTCAAGGATGCAACCCACTCACCTGGAAAACAAGGAGCATTCCCGTTAGTCTGCGTATGCAGCATCCACGAACTGCACACATCCAAACCACAATCACAAAAGAAACATGCTAGTGCAGATCGTATCAGCAAGCGTATGAGTAGTATGGCGACAAACTTGTCGACACCGATTTCTGCAGGCGCGGCGCCAGCAAGTCCATGCTGCAAGTATCGCGAAGTAGTGGTTCCGGGGTGGGAAAAAGAAGCAGCAAACTACGGTTCGCATCTTGTTCCCGTATGCGGCTACGCAGGAAGATGAATTGGATTTGGTTGCGGGGAATGATTTGATTATCTTGAAGTCGTTTGATGGTACTTTGACTCTTTTTTATTTTTTGGCGCCTTTCCTGAATGCATCTCACGAAAACTCGATTTTTTTTTGTTTCTTTTCATTAGATGGGTGGGCTCTTGGTATGCATCCATTGACTGGACAAAAGGGAGCGTTTCCGCTTGCTTGCGTGGGTAAACCAGACGATCAATTGACTGCGCAACAACAAGACGATGCTAGACGTGTCAGCAACCGCGTGAGCAGTTTGCTAGAATGGCAAGATTAAACAACAGCGTTTCTCTCTCCTTCCCCTCTTTGTTATCGTTTTGTGCTTAATTTTCGGAAGTCTTCTTCTTTTTTTTTACCTTTCTCCTCTTCTTTGGCGTTTTCCCTCATTTTTTGGTGTGTTTTGTGTGTTCGAAAAGCTCTAGATTTTTATGAAGTTTGATTGATTACTTTAAGTTTTTGTGCGTTTTTGTTTTTTTTGTGTAGACCCAAAGAAAGAAATAGTTTTGTGTTGAATACTTTTCATGTTCCCCCCAATTACCCAACAATGAACTATTAAAAATGCAAATTTTTTTTTTAGAATAAAGGCGTCATACACAATCATATGGCAATAATATAATTATAGTAAACAATCAATATAAAGATAAGAATAAGAAGAAAAAACCACATTCACGCATGCAACAGATACATTTTTTTTACAACCAGAGAGCTACTTGGAAGTCGTACTTGTCCTTCGGGTAGTACTACTACTGCTTCTCCGTCTTGTTGTAGTCGTCTGTTTTGTACTACTCCGTTTGCTCACAGTACTTGAAGATGCACGCTTCCTGCTTGTTGTCGTTGTTGTTGTTGTCGTCTTTCCAAGTCTCGCAGTCGACGTTGTTGTCGGTGTCACGGCATTTCGAACCGGCGACCCAGGCACACTCGCAACGCACCCACCCGCGGCATTTGAATACTCCTTTTGCACTGTATACACGGTTCCAGAGATATTCATTTTCGCGTGCACGTGGTTACAGAGGTCTCCGATTTCACCGTTGGGTCCATACCATGTTAATAAACCGAGACCTTTTGACAGGATAAGAAAATGAAAAGCGAAAAAAAAAAAAAAAAAAAAAAAAAAAAAAAAAAAAAAAAAAGAAATAAAAACCCCCCTAACTCACCAACAGCTGGATCCGTAATACTTTCCACCAACTCATGAGAACTAACAGAACACAAGTTATTAAACGTATCCGAATCCGCCCCACACCCGCCTCTACAGCCCCCGCCTTGATCCGGAATCACACCATAACTCAAAATCGACACATTTCCTGGAAGGTTATACCCCGTCACGTTCATTGTACTATGATACGCACACCACGATACACATGATTGGATTTGGTTCCCTGCAAGGATGTTCACGGCGGGGTCAAAGTGGATCGGGAAATACGAGTTTGCAGTCGGGATGATTTTTCGGGAGGTTATGAGTCCGTGTATGTATTTCTGGATGTCTGTGTCTTGGAGTTGTGTTGGGAGTGCAGTGGTGGTGGAGTTTTCCCAGTGGGATCCGGAAACGAAGCCACGTGTGATGCCGGGTTGGTGGGGGAACGTTGTATTCGGTGAGCCAGTCTAGGTGTGGGGAGTTTGTTAATGTCCTTGTAGAATTTCATGAGGCGAGGCATGTAGGCTGTGTTTTTTCCATAGAAGATTGGGAATACGTTCACTTTTTTTTTTTTGAGTAGAGGAGAAATCGAGTATTAGTTGGATGGGAATTAACATTGATTTAGATGATGGAATTTCAAATGAACTCACCTGTAGAAAGCAACGGCCCGTTGTATTGCATAAGTTGTTTCCCTGAGAAACCGGGTCCAAGAGGAATCGTCGAGTCATGCATTGGAAGAGTTTGTGGGCCGAAAGGCTTCTCAACGTCTTCTCCATCGACTAGAATATCTTGTTCGAGAGTATATAGCGGCGGTTCAAATTTGACAGTTGCTGCTGCTTGAACAATTCATTCCCACTGCCAGAGCCAATAGTAACTTCCTTTCGAGCATCATCCAAAGTAATTTTTTGGGGGGTGGGTTTGTTTTTTTTTTGGTATTCCGGATCCGGATCTACGTTTGGGGTGAATTCGAGACCCTGGTCCCAAGTGAGGGCGTGAGGAGAAATGTAGCCACCAAAAAAAAACTGCCACGGCCAACAACTGATCGAGGCCCTTCATGGTCGACTCCTTCGCCTCTGATTGAATCCTATTGATCTAACTTTCCACCATTGCTGTAAATAATGTGGATTTTTATATATTAATAATAAATAAGAAAAAAAGAAAAAAAAGAAAGAGAGATGACACAACCCAACCACTACACTACATTCATCAAGGAGATTGCCCGCATCTCAGCACAAGTCCCGCTGGTAAAAGATCTTTGATTGATCATTTCACCGTCCATCGCCGGTCCTCACACTTTTGCGTTTGCACAACCAGGCGCGGCCGCCGCCGCTCCTCAACAGCCACCTTCGTGTAACGGCGCCGTTCGTCGCACCGAGCGGCGACTTCGAGGTGCAGCGGCGCAGCGAGGCGTACCACGGGTCGGCGCGCGCGGCGGGCGGCGGCGGCGGCGGCGGCGGCGGGCTTGAGCGACGCGCCGGTGCCGCTGGCGCTGCGGCGGCGCGTGTTTTGCGGCAGCGGCGTCGACGCTCGGCGCGGTGCCGGCCGTACGGCGCTCGGCAAAGTCGCCGGCTTCCGCATCGAAGTGAACGGCAAGCGGGGCACGCGCGCCGCCAAGCAGACCGTCCACTACGGGAAGCTGCGCGCGAACGACTCGCACAACTCGATGGTGGATTTCGGACGCGCGAGTTTTTTCAACAAGAAGGGCGCAACGGGCGTCAAGGTGTGGATCGCGTATGAGCAATAAATTCGTTTTTATTGGAACAAGACATGCCTTGATGCTCAGCAGAAGGTATACTGCAAGTGTCGCGAGTGCAATCTCGGCTTTCTTCTCTATTACCCTTTCGGCGATGTATTCCCTCCTGGTTTTATGAAGCGATTTGGGTATTCCAAGGAGGAACGTTCACTGCCACAGAGTGAGTCAATGTATTCAGCAATCCACCTCGTCAAGAAACTGAATCCCAATACCCCGCTTCGAAACTGAAAGACACTGACTCTCTGCAATGTCCAGTCATACTGTTGCGAATGATGAAGCCCCAAATCACGGTAGTCCTCTTGTGAATACGATTGGAACCAAGATACAAGTCCTTCAATTGCCAGGAAAGGGTATATAAACAGGAAACTAAGAGTATATCAGATATCCTCAATCTTCCATTGAATGCAAGTAACGGCAGCGTGATCCAGGGCAAAACAACAGAAAACAACAGAGCGACACTAACGTTCGTTCAACAGGATCCGACAATAACGATTCCATCCTTTTTTAGCGTACGTCATCCAAAACTCGTCTTGCAATGTCTACAAAATCAACAACACATCATCAAAGTCAGAATCCAAAAAAAAAAAAAAAAAATGACTGTTCACGTTATACCTTTCTCAAGCCTTCTAAATGTCCCCAAAAACATCCTTATTCCACCCACAAGCTCTCTCGGAAAATCTACTGGGCTAACAGAATAAGGAATCACCTCGACCCCTTCCTCCATCTCCAACTCATCCCAACCTAAACTCTCACGCTTCAAGAACTCCAGCTCCGGAAACAAGTGCGTCAATTTTACATCCACGTTCTTCCCCCTGGAACCCACCAACTGTACCCGCATATGCCGTCGAACATCAATCACTCCGCCTCCATTCTCACTGCTTCCAACATCTACAATCACAAGCCGCTTCGAATTCAATCGGTGCATCAGCTGTGGAGCAGCCATCGCTATTTCAACCGTTGCGTTTGCAGTTATTTCCAGGAAGGATTGAGGCATAAACACTGGGATTCTAGTGTTCCAATAAACGCGTTGGATACGCTGGATCCTGTGACGCAGAAATCTTGGAAACCATTTCCGAGTATGCAGTGAAGATAAATTTGAAAGGCGGTTTTCCAGGAGCAGGAAAGGTGGTGGTGGGAGAGATTGTTGGGGGTGGAGGTGGTGGCAGTGTTGATCTGAGATTCCCATTTTCCTCCTCTTTTGTTTTATACAGGGCATAAAAGATAATCTAGAATAAACTGTCGCTTAATGAACTACTACGGATGGAAACTAGATTCAAAAATAGAACGGAGAGAATGATTTCAAAACGTAAAAGGGGCCCCACCGGGAATTGAACCCGGGGCCTCTCGCACCCAAAGCGAGAATCATACTACTAGACCATAGGGCCGCCGACATTTTGGGTAATTTTACGCGAAATAAAGCATCGGTTGCGCGAACCATTCCATCGAAATCAGCTCACAACAATTCTAATTACGCAGATGGCGATAATAATAACAAAAAAGGAACGAAGGATTGTTTATTCAGAATCAAAAAAAATGTTCTAGTAAATGTACGGAAGCAACTTGTATGGAACAAGCTTTCCATACTCCTCCCAATACTTTCCATACTTTCCTCTGCATCGAGCATCATCACGTTGAATACGACCCATCAATAGAATAAACATGTAGACAATGTAAACGTAAGGAAGAACGT